>CAJPEX010000037.1:0-261607 GCA_905338405.1 Notodromas monacha | reverse complement strand
TGAGCACATTCAAGTCCAAGTTTAGCGCTCAACTTTATCCCATTTTTCATGGTTCTTGTATATTGTCCAGCAAATGCTGTCAGGCTGGTTAAGGACAACTAAGATGAATGAAATTAATATGTGTTGGTCAGCCATTAGGTGGCTGCTGGATCCTCCTTAATGGAGTCCCGTAGGTTTATTCAGGCACAAAAGACAGGAGGGTGCAAGTAAAGATGCGGCATTCTCAAAAGCCTAAAAAATCTCAGACTCTGAATTCTTAACACACGNAGTCCCGTAGGTTTATTCAGGCACAAAAGACAGGAGGGTGCAAGTAAAGATGCGGCATTCTCAAAAGCCTAAAAAATCTCAGACTCTGAATTCTTAACACACGCACATGCACACACAGAATCGAAATTTACTGTACAGTCAAAATAGTCCACTCAAAATAAAGAAAAGCAGCAGGTCCTTCCTTTCGCAGGCAAGAGCTTCAAGTGAAGTCTTCCTGCCAGTCCATTTCATTTCGTCTCCATTCTTTCCACCACTTTGCCACATAGCAGTAAACCAGCTGCACAGCAGGATTTCTGCTGTGCACACATCTGCAGCCATGTGCCCTGGTTGCACACTGGCAAATTCCTTTGCCAGTGTGGCGCCCTCTGGTGTGACCCTACAAATGTTGCACATACCATTGGTTGAAACAGCAAGCATGATTAAGGATTAAGGACTGCAATTAACAACAGACGGCGTTCAAAATAGCGATTGCCAAAACAGCAGCACACAAGAGTAAATGATTAAAAACAGGTAAGTTTACAAAAGAAAAAATCAGGAGGTGGCTCCAAGGGGTCTCAAGTTTTGAGGTACTGCTGTACTAATACTGTACTCAGTTTTGCTCTCGGTGTTCTGATTTCTTCCCTGCTCCAGCGCTCCGGAGCACTTGCTATTGTGTGACTTGCTCTTTCTAACGTGCACCCGGTTGAAAACCAAACCCAGGAACCCGAAATGTTCTTCTCGCAAGTTATCTGCAAGCCCATTTCGGGCGATAGTCGATCATTCCGCGGAATATCCCTGATCACATTTACTCGCCCCAGATAACCATGCAACGAACGTCCAATTATCGTAACAAACCTCATCGTCGGTTCTTTCGGGGCAACAAGGGCATCGTCACGGAGCGTCTCGGAGGCTGGAAATGCAGCCGAGCGGTCCAAACAGTACGGCCGAAGTTCCCCAAGGCGTCAAACGGCGCCCAACGCTGGAAGCGTGGATGCTTCGCACGGAAATAAGCCATCGACGGTTTTTTATTCCTTCCTCGGGAACGGCACCCTCGGGGCGGCATCCGCCGTTGATGCACTCCTACACGTGCTTGCAAATAATGCCAATACGTTTCGGGCACTTGTGGTCTCCTGAGTGGGTTTAGCAAGCGAACGCTGGCATACGAAATGTGATTTGGGAGACGTTCGTGGGAGCCCTCGGGCAGCAATTCCTGAACCAGGTGAATGAATGCTGCGTGAGTCTGGTAACACGAGTGCACGCTGCTTTACCGTGTCACAGAAGCGATGGCAAGTTCCTGGTTCTCTTGGCTTTATCATTCCTGGTCCTCTGCAAAGCCATATCGGAATCCTGTTTGACGAATTCCTGCATACAATATCGTGAACTAATTTTTGCACCATGTGCCTCAGTCTATATACAGTATACTGAATATATATATATATAGGATAAATTCCAAATTTCCCAAACTGCCTTTTTATCCAGCGTTTTTGGCCCCAAATTAAAGCAGAAGTACAACATTAATTCTTATTCAAATCTCAATGATTCATCCTCGTTCAAACTGGAAAATGTGACCTGAAAAATCTGGTATAACTGTCACTTGCTTCCCAACAACTCCGTTGTACAGGATGGACTAAAACTTCACCACACAAGCACATATCATAAATGGAAATATATCCTCCATGCATTGAAAATGGGAACATCTAACGTGCGAAACTAAGATGCCTTCGATTCTCAGACGTTTTCTGACGTTTTGTGAATCGAAATTGAATATTAATCCGAAAAAATGGGTTTGCATCTCATTTTTCGCGAAAAAGAAAGATGCTTCAAAGGAGAAAACGGCATGATGAAGAAAGATGCTTCAAAGGAGAAAACGGCATGATGAAGAAAGATGCTTCGAATTGTATGAAGTCTTGGTGATTTTTTCTATTGAGCACTAAATTTTATTCAGGTCTTGAGCGGCAGTCAATTTAATTTACGGAATGTTCGGCAGAGTTTTTTCCGTCAAACAATCACAAATAAAATGCAAGATTTTGGGAATATTTTCCAAAGAATATACAGTACAGTACATAGTTATTTTCACGTTGAATACAGTACGATATTTGTATTTGAACGTACAGTATAGACATGGATTGAATGTCAAGCCCACCTCGACACAGGGTTCATTATGAATACTCGTCATGATGTCCGTAGATCCAGATTCTGGAAACATACTTAGAAATTTACAATTAAAATTTCAATAAACTTCTACCGTTCACGTTGTCCTTTAACCACTGTATGAGCATCTGCGGAGATATTCTGAGATATCGGAGATTAAATGCGTACCAAAGAATAAATTCTAGTTTAAATACCAAAATGGGAATACTGTAACTATTTTTTGTGATCTCCGACTCAGTCAGTTTTTTTTCCTTTTTGGTTTTTATTTCGAAAAAAATGGCAAACATCAACTCCCTCAATACATAAGACGAGTCTTATTGGGAACAGATTATGTGGAACGGACCACGGGACCAGCAAAGTATTTTTTAGTCAGTGAGCAAGGCACATGCTATATCAGTACTAAGCAGTTACACCTCTTCCATCCAAAGAACGTGAACTAGCTTGAAGAGCTATTCATCCCTGGAGCGTCGCCATACTCGGGTAGTACTGTGCACTTTACAGTACTGTATATAGCTTTTTTCAAAAGGTCTCAGCGCAAAAAGTTGAGAAACTCTGATATCTAGTTTTCAGTTCTAACGGACACGCAGTTTCTTAGATTTTGAACGTACCGTGAATAACCTTCCTTTGTACCTCGATTGCAGCATAAGTGTCCGGAGCAGAAACATGCGGCATGGAAAGAGTTATAATTATGAAGAATAGCCTCGTTATATAGAAAACTATGAAAAATAGTGTTTTTTGTTGTTGTTGCAATTATTCTCGGCAAAATTGCTACTCTGCCGCTTGCGGCAGCATCTTGATCAGTTCTTCCTTTCATTTGTTATTCCAGTTTTTTTTCGATCCCGGAACCATCAGTTGATTCCAGGTCGTCAAGGAATTTGATTGAATATTCCACTTTCGTTCCACTGCGCCCCCACATCGAGGCGCTTGTAATTACAAGTAATACTTCTTTAAATCAGTAAAATTGAGGCGTGGGGAGCTGCAACGTCTTCGAAAAAAACTGTTTCCTTGGCGGTGAGTCCTCAAGATCAGGTTCCCAACATCCTGTTCAGACTTCACAGCAATCATACGCATTACCATTCACCGTTGTATGTCACATGGGGTCATTATATCTTAACATGCATTTGGTGCAGCAAATCGATCCAAAGCAGCGGAGATGGCGGAATAATTTGTCAACACTACGTTAAAAAGGAAAGAAGCCCTTTATCGTGAGGGACTTGGATTGTAGGTTCACAAAAATCTTGCACAGGTATTTGAGCGTCATTAAGCTGAATAGTTGATCAAATTAAAATATTCCATCGACCAACGAAAGTCAAATATGTCATGCCACTATTCATCAGCTGTAAGGATGCTGATCTGTACATTTGTGCACCCTTACTAATTAAATTATACGAAAGACAAGTAGCACGGAGCAGGAAAATATTCCACCGGCCTCATTTTTTGCTTTGTTAAGGCACTGGAATCCTAAATTTTCTGAAGAGGTATTTGCTTCCTGTTAGACGTTTTTGTACTGACCTTGACTCAGGGTGAACAAATGAATACCAGGAGACTGACATGAAGGTTTCTTGCACTAGAATGGCAATTCTGTCGCGTGACTATTTCGACACTCGAGCATTTCCGGCGATTGGAGAATATTGGGTCGTCATACAAGTATTTTTGATTCATACACTTTTTAATGCATTGCAGTATAGGAAATCATTCGGCACTTGAAATGAAGTTTCAGCTCGTAAAGCTCATTTGAAACAGCCATCAAATAAATACAGGTGATAGAACTCGCTCTACAACAATCTGGTCCACGACGAAATTCTCTATTGAACGAATTTTTATTTAGTCCCATAAGGTTCTCTCCCCGTGTTATACTGGTTCTCTACAACAAGTTTCTCTGAACAGCGATTTTTTTCTGGTTCCTTGAACGAGTTTCGTTGTAGAGGGTGGTACTGTAATCGAAAGTCCGGGGATCATATCGGCGAATATCTTGAGATATTCCTTTCGAGAATACTTGGAATGTTTCTTTCTTCGTCGATGGCAATTTTCTGGATTCACCCGTAATAAAACGGCAAACCTAATTAGAACATAATTAAGAAATCTTGTGCGATGAGGTTCCCTGCACTCAATTCTGACTCCATAATTACGTGGGAATAGAAAAGGTTTAACAAGTAGTCTGCACAAACCTACATAAAACGGAGTTGATCTCCTCAACGGAGAACCGAAAAGGTTCAATTGCTTGCATTAGCGGCTGGGGGCTTTAATGAGACGCAATGTGCGGTTTGAAACATGGCTATGCATTTCACAGAAGCGATGGACCGATAGTCGGCATAATTAATCCGTCCCCGAAACCCGCGGAAAGGAAATTTGGCCTACCAAGAGACTGACGCGGGATGCGATCAGTACGACGTTGATCGACGGCATTAATAGCGTCGTGAAGAGTTTTTTCCTCTCCGGGTTCCAGATTTTAACGATCGGTTTCATCCCCCTTGATACCATCCGAATATCAAACAGCGGCTCATTAAGGAAGTGTTTCGCTCACTGCGTATCGACCCTACAGAGTCTCTGAAACTGGGATCCGAGGTTCCAGATCAAATGACCCCATCCCGAAACGGTCTCGCGACGGATTCTTAGCTCGAGATATTAATTTATTTTTACTTGATCGAAAGTTTAGAAATTATTTTGACGAATGTCTGGTCAATGTTATCCTCTTCAGGCAAATTTTCGACCATTCTTGATATTGAAAATAACTTTGAGATTTCCCGCGATCTTTTCGTCAATGAGTTGTTACCGACGCGTTCTTTCCGAACACATCCCCCGCGGCCAGACCGCACCATTTCATCAGTGTCAGTTACTTTTCGACCCCTCTTCTGTGCTGCATCTCTTTGTTTTTAAAGATAGAATTTAATGTCATCGCCGTGGGGGGCCGCAAAAAGTCTAAATGAGAAGAATTGTCAGCGAATGCAAGAGTTGTGTTCTTCTTCTTTCATCTCGGGTGTATTCCTGAAGTAATGGTCTATTACCAAGTGGTTCATTATACCGCTACGACAGACAGTAACCCAACGGAATCAAAAGTTTCAATGTTTGAGATACTTCTGTCTCGATCGGAATTTGATTGTCATGCGCGTAAATGCTGGGCCAATCAATGCGAGGGGATTGTTCAAAACACAAATTTGATTTTGCCAACTCCATGCTGGTGGACTCCAGATATAGTCTCAATTCATGTCATTCATTTACTCATTAAAATAACAGTCTTCGTGGGTTCGCTAATGCGACGAATCCTATGATTCTTCTCGCCACCGCTTTTTGAAGAAACTTCCTCCATACATTCACCTTTATTGATATCATTTTAACTGAGAACCATTATTAGACATTGACAGTGACATATTCCCACGTCAATAAAATTGGTTGGAATGAGCCGAAAAACATGCTGATCATGTGAAAATGATGGTTGATCATTCGGGAAGCTTGTGATTCTGAGAACGTATTTGGTAGCAATAGAGAGGAAAAAACTGATTTCTCGCATGCCATGAGAATTTGGATTCGTCGGGATCCCCTTGATACGTATGCTCTGTTTTTGAAACAAAAATTGAATGACAAATTTCAATGGCGTGATGCTTCAGAAGACACGTATACTCATGCAACATTTCCCATTTTATTTCTTTTTTAAATTATCATTTGCTTCGCCGGGGATTTTCCAAATGGTTTTATAAAAGATTTACTCATTTGGTTTAGTTGGTTCTTGAATGAGCTAAGCAAAGAACATGTGATTCCAAAGATTTGTTTCCACAGAGTAATTAAAAAAAATCAAAACTTGTATTCGACGTCTCTCAAAAAATGTCTGACCAGTGTAACTATTCAATATTGACCCACTCCCAGTTCCCCTGTAAGAGAAGCCTTCACGTTAACCTGTTTCCAACGGTTTGTCTGGATCTGAAAATGATCAAACGATCATCTGCAATATTTTTAAAAGCGTTCACTTTATTTCAAGAAAGCAAGTGTTGACAGGATCGGTTTTCAAGTTTGTCGTGTTCGCCAGAATGTTGACATGAGTATGATAGAAAGAGTTGGATCTGGTGGGTAATCCCTTTTAGTTCAAGGTACCCTACTCTCGCTTAATGTGGATATTGCGGTACTGTAGTTCAAGATTAGCGGATCAATTATTCTGCCAAATAGGGCATAAAGATTATCGCTGATAGAGGATAAGGATGCCGGTCATTCGTCTTCAATGATCTTCCATAATTTCTATAGCGGCTTTGGAATAGTGCACGGTATTCTTCTCTGGTCTATGTTTAATCCTTGTGATCAGAAAATGAATTCATTCTACATCCAGCGCAGTTATTAATTTTGAAGATTTAGGACTATCGTGAGTGACATTTTAAAAATGATTTCCCTCATTACCGAGCAGCGTACTCCGCAGTAGAATAATAAACCGCCAGTGCGCTTTGCCTCAGGTAGCTCTCACACTCCCTGAGAAACAAGTTGATTTTAAATTGGGATTCAACTGTAGAAGGCGGGGTTTTTTCTACTGGCAATCGAACCAATGATAATAATACTGTATAATGAAAATGTCTTTTACAAGAGGCGAATCTGTGGTTTTTTTTTGTTGAGTTGATCCAAAGCCTCCAGGAATGTTTGCCTAAAATAAAGGTGCGGAATATGATTGTGTCAAGTCGGTCTTCTTTGCCCACCAGAGTAAAACTCTCATCTATGGGTTATGCAACGCACATCTCTAAGCAGTACTAGCACATTTTGGGTACATCCAATTCATTTTCAAGTATTCGAACATTTTGAATCCCGGTATAATAAGCCTCCAAGATTATTTGCTCAAGTTGGCTTCAATTCGACGCGAGTTCTTTGTTGAGGATTCAAATAATGTAGCATTATTTTTTTATTTTTTTTTAGAATTTAAGTTGTTCACCTTTTTACGACGATTTTAACTCTATAAAGCGATATTCTCCAGAGAAATAATTTTTGTCAACTCCTAACAAAGAACTTATTGGTGCCTTATGGGATTCGTTGCAGCCATAGAGAACCATTAGCAATACTGATCTGGTTCAAATTATTATCGCTGGCATTGTGCATCATTTCAAAACACAAGTCGCAAAATTTGATTGCGAGTCGGCAGAAGACGTTTCAGTCATACATTTCTTAAACTTGCGCTTAGAATTTCATTACATTCAGTACAGCATTGCAAATGGACAGAACGGGGAAAGAGAAGTAAATCAAAATATATGGATGATTTAGTACTGTGTACGTATTCATTACATTTCAGCGAGCAGAAGTCAAAGTTATTGTGAGATACAAATTCCCCTCCACAATTCCATCCTCCGTCTTTTTCAGTGTGTATAAGAATCCCGAAGTGTCTTGAAATTAATGTGTAGACATATGCAGCTGGGACTCAAATTGCAAGCAAGTGACGGACGTCAGTTGGGAATTCAGATGCCTTACCGTCGAGTACCAGAGCATTCTAGATCAGGCGTTGCGCCATTTTAGAAGTATGCCTTGTTGCATTTCGCATTCATGAGCCCGGTGAAGTCAAACGCATAACTTAACTTGGAAATGATCGCATGAAACGCGGGACTCGCAGACCTGACTCCGTTCGGGACGGACACGGCCGATGAAAAAAGCGAACCATACGGACGAATGAGTATCCAAAACCATGAGGTACGAAAAGAAAATATCCCGGAGGTCAGAACGCTGCAAGTACAGTACAGCCACGTAATTACGCGATTATAAACCAGTCCCCCCCCCCCCCCCCCCCCCCCCCCCCACCCCCCCCCCCCTAACCCACACCCCCCCCCCCCCCCCCCCCAAGAGCAAAATGCTCTGCAAATCTCGGATACGGTCGACACTTTCAACTCGAGCCCAATGTCAAATGAACCCAATACTAATTTTCTTTCTAACTGGGGCACTTGGCAAAGGTCTGCATTCTCGAAGTACAATATTACGCTAACCCCACATGTTTTCAAAATGGCATGGTTTAATAAAAGGTTCAAGCCCCCTATTTTATCCTCCTTCCACTGAGAACATTCCCTGAAACGATTTTAGAGTCATTTTGATTTACAAGGAGATTATACGAGACAAATTACGATGCACCGTATATTCCTTAGTTGGAATACATTTTGAAGAAAAATATTAGGTTTTTCTTGGCCACGTTTTTTTTTGACCATCGGCTCCGATTTCTCCCATCACCTACTCATTTGTTTTGCTCAAATCTCTCCGTAAAGACGGAGTGTGGCGTTTTTTTAAAATCTGTATTTCAAAAAGACCGGTACTTCCTGTGAGTCAACATTCAATATTGTCTCTGATTATTGTAAGACACAGTCTCATCATTATACTGTACAGTACTATCTACTCTATCTACTCCTTTTCTTCAGAGTCAGAGTGTTCATGTACCCTTGCCTCAGTAAACAGATAAATCAATTCGAACACTTCTACTATAAATCAGAATACCAAAACTTGTTTTTAAAGGTTGTAATGGTCGAGACTCGAGAGCAACCATGCACTTGACACGCGAAGCTGAGATGTGTTTTTAAAAAGATTAATTAAATTAAAGGTGCTGTAAAAAAATCACACCCAGATTTTTTCGGAGAAGTTTCTGGAAAAATTGCGTCTTATAAACGAGTACTCAAGTAAATACAGAAGTCGCTCGTGGCCAGTGAACAGATAATACCTAGCTGCACTGTTCTGTGTAATCTGGCTTCATCCCTGTTCATTTTATGCGTTTTTTTCATAATGCTGCTTCTTTTGTTGGCCAATGGGCTTTTTGGCCTTTATTTTAATCGTAAAGGTGTTGAATGATTATAGGTCAAGGTTAAAGTACCATCTTATCTGTGCGCCACCAATATAACCTGTACAGGTCCTTCCCTAGACCTCAAAGCCCTTCGTTAACAATGTCTTCAAAGAGAGTCCATAGCATAATAATTTCAGGTTTCTTTACATTTAGCCTCCAAAGGTTTGGGAATATAATATGATTGCGGGGTTTATTGTAGTCATTATATTTGAATATTTTCTTTCTGGATGCTGTTACCATTTATTTTAAAAGATGGCGTCCTCCGTTTATTTTTCCCCTCCTGTGCAATATTGCAATGTTACCTCAAGTTAATGATGCGTTAGGTTGCATTCATTTAAAAATTAATCATTTGCATTCATTTCCTTAACTTCATACTGTACTTTTTCTCTTCCCGATGTTTTCAAAACATGAATTCAGTTAATTACCAAAACTCGTTCCCAACGATTAACTGTTTCTTCAAAACCTTCCTCGCACACGCACTGAAAATCTTGCGCGAAAACTGTTTTGAAACTGAATAAATGACATATCAGTTCTCTCTCGATTCAAAATTCCCAATCGCTCAACGCCCAATTTTAATTGAACATCTAAAATTTACTACCGTATATTTTCCGTGTCCTTTTATTTCCCCCTTACACTACGCCATACTTTCCATCTGCGCACCATTTCTCGAACAAAGTCCTGGTTCACTGGAGAAATCTCGGGTACCACTTATCTAGAACTTGGGTTAACGACACAGCAGTTCATACTTGTTTCAAAATTCCCCGTCATGAACAAAACTTTTAAATCCGCCATCCATCTCCTGGATTTTTCGTGCCCTTCAATTCTTTCAATTTCATACTTTTCTTCTTTCTAATATTTTTTCTTACAAAATACGTCTTCATTCAATTATCAAATGACGTCCCCTTTACATTCCACCCGTGTAGCATTTCTTGAACAACTTCCTTGTACACTGGGAAAATCTCGCGCGCCACCCGACAATAAGAACCCGGGTAACCACCCGGTTGAAAAAACCGTGATAGTGAAAAATCGCGTCGTCAGCGAAAGAGCGAAGTAGCCTCGGGAAACCGAAGCGTGGTCGACAAAGGAGCCAGCTCGTTCGTGTCGAGAAAAACTTGGTCGCATTCCCGGAGCGTTTGCCGCTCGACGAGACCCACGTCGGTATTCGCCCTTGACTGTATTCCGCCCATAATGTACACGCCGATGAATGCCCGATATCCGAACGGCGAAGAGACCACACGAGGGCTTTGTGCGCTGCGACGGAGTCCTAAGCATTCCCAACATGCCTAATTACTCTTCCGTGTCCCAGGGACGTGCGTGAAGTCCTTGGTGTGGTAGAAATGCCGCGTGGTCCCTTTGGCTTGTGTTCGCCTCTTGCGCCAATTTCCACCCGTTCGTGGATTCGCGGAAGACTTCCGCCACCCATTCAACACCTAATGGTTTTTTAAAAATTTTCGGAAGACAACATATGCACTAAAGGAACTAGATTGTGACCTACACATGAACTCAAAATCTTCGAGGAAAAGTCGGAACCGAACCATTGCTGGGTAAGATTAGGCGAGGCTTTTGAGTATAAGCCGCACCGCGACATGAACTCAAGATTGCATAGCATATGCCAAAAGTGAAAATTGTACATATTTGGAAAATACGCAGCTTTCTTGTAACATATGCGGAACTTTACGGCCGACGCATAATGTTTCCCTAAATTACAAATCGAATAAGGATACAGTATTATAAATAATGGCGTGAACTTGGTATTCCAGTCTCACTGCTAATAATAACTGTTATCACGCATGACGATGAATCTAACCTACCTGTCTACTTTAATGCGAAGACAAGCACTCAGCAACATAAGTCAATTTTTGAAAAATAGCTCACTAAAATTATTAGTCAACAACGCAGTTCAACCAAACTTTGCCCTGGTATACAGTCCGTCGGGTGAGGACAAGCGCTGATGACCATTAGCAAACTGGATAATCTGATGAACCTTTCGTCAAAAGAAATTTCGTGTTTTCAAAAAAAGTGTAAAAAATATTCCATGAAAATAAAACGGGGCTATGTTTGCCGGGTTTGCATGAATTCAAAGCAGCAAGTATAAACCGAAATTTATTAGAACGATTTGTGCTGATAATTGCTCTGCGTGACCTACTTCAAGGTTGAAGATGAATCGAACACCACACAGTGGACTCTCTTTTCAATTATCGAGCTTCTGAGATAATCTGTATACCGGTTCAGCGATTTTATTTTATTTTATTTCACTGAAAACCTTTTTATAAATGTGCAAGCAAATCCTCCTCGACGAGTTTTCCTTTATACGCGGAAATTTCCAGAGAGCGGAACTTTTTGCGAGACCCTTCCATCTGATGACAATGAGTCGATTTCCCGCGATCCTGTCACGCTCGACGTGCCGGCGATTCTCGTAGTAAAATCCTGATAGAAACTGTTGTTCTGTCACACATTTCATGACGCACTCCTTTGACGCCGATCGCGGATGTGATTCCTGCTTTAGCTTCCCTCAAGGATTTGCCTAATAATTTCCGTATTGTTCTTTTTTAGGATGAGGCCAAAAGCGTGAGAGAAATTCCCCGCCATTCATCAGAGACTTATTGCTGGAAGGTCGAACGTACTTTTTTCGAAGTCAGTCATCAACAGATTTTGACGAAAAGTAAAAAACCCTGCATTCGCAGGGTTTTAATGTCATCGACTTGCTTCTCCCGTCGATAAGATTTGAAAATCGATCAGCTCATTGCTTCCGTTCTTGTGATTCCGGCCTCAAAAATGATGAATTTAGATACAAGCGCGAAGGTTTGTGGGCGTACATAGAAGTACTAAAGGAGTACAGTACAGTACTTAGTGACACTAGGTGTGGTAGGAACGTAGAACGCAATACAGTACCAACGCCTAAACTTTCGCGTCGGAATCAACCTATCTTCGGCCACTCCCGTGCATATAGAAGCCGAAGTTAATTAAAGGACGCATAGATCCAATATCCCTTCACTTATTCGAACCGGGTCCTTTGACCATTTAGTGCACGTCAGTTGCTCATGATTTGTGATTAAATCAATAACACCTGAAACAATCAATGCATTAATGGACAGGTCGATGCTTAAGTAAGAAAGTTTTCGGATTATTCCCCAAAGAGATATCTTCAAAGGTTTACGTTTGAAGAATGAAGATGAGCTGAATTTTTTTAACTTGGCTTTTTTTAAACTTATTAAACTTGAATTTTTTAAACTTATTAATAATCGGAATACTGCATATTGAAAGTTGAAGGATCCCCCGACGATGGATGGACATTTTTCTTTACGATGCACCAATTTGAGTTATGTACTTTAAATATTATTCTCATACATTTCTGCTCGTTTGATCATTATGAAGTTAAGACTCCTGTAGAAAATATCAAAACCAATGGAAATTTGCTGCTCTGAAGTCGAATTAAGGGACATTTGGAGCATGCAAAGTTGTACGTTTTCAGTGGGATATAGTATTTGTGAGATGGCCTGCTTTACTGACAATGTGAAAAGTATCGGTTTGTTGATTTTCTCTCTAATTCAGAAAACCCTCGGCTATCCGTGCTATACTGTATGTCATGTTTTTCACCCGGATGATCAATACCATGGAAAATTGAAAGTAAATCTTACTAATTGGTATTAAAATGTATTCAACAAACACCCGATTTGATGCTGTATTACCTAAGTCCCCGAAAATCTCACGGAACAGCGCATTCAGCATATGCCCACATCAACTGTTTTACAGAAGTCCAGGAGTACATGCAGATGCATATTCTCTTGTTGATCATGAGATAATTTATCCAGGTGGACGTTCAGCAACAAAGTTCAAGGGACTAGAAAAATTCGTTGTAAAGAAAATTTTGTTGTAAAGAACCACAAAAACACGGGGAGAGAACCGAATGGGACTGGATGAAGATAGATTCTTTCTACAGAGAAAAATCGTTGTAGACAAGCTTTTATGGAGAGTCCACCTGTAGCAGGTTATTCGTGATATATTTCCATCTCATGTTGATCTTGATTTTCCATGAATTTCCGAATTGAATTCAATTTCATCTCAGAGAAACGAAACATCTCGGATTAATATTTTCAGACCAATTTTTTACACTACATTATATCGTCGACTTGCAATGTGGGCGCGGTTGATCGAAGCCTGGATATTCTATATTCCACCATAATTCAAAGGAAGATCATTAAGAGAGCCAATTTTTTGACTCCCTTCAGATTGAACTAGCCACACACAATTTTTCCCCATTCATACTCGGCTTCGTGAGAGACAAGTCTAGGTCAACCGAGTGTGTTTCCGTGTGTGAGGCCGAGAAGAACATACAGGTGTGGGGTTGAGATGCGGAAGCCGAGTCATAAAAACGTGTCACACACACTGGCGAGGGGGAAGAGACCAAGAAAAGCGCGGATTACGGGCCCTGTCGTGAAACGACGTTCTCGCTGCTCGACAGAGGCGTCGACGAAGCCCGATCGTGACACGCATCACTGCTCGACAGGTGAAAGAGAGCGACGCGGCGAGAAGGAGAGAGAGAGAGAGAGAGAGAGAGAGAGAGAGAGAGAGAGAGAGCGAGAAGCTGTTTGCGCGCGTCAAGTCCGCTCGGGATCCGGGGGGCTATTTTCGAACGCGAGCACGTGAAATTTCGGCCACGGACTGTCGCAATTAACCGCGGACGCGGATTCCGATAGGCCTGGCCGGAAAAGCGCCTCCGCGAACGCACTTCCGAAAAATGCGGGACCATTAAACAGTGGTCGCCCGGACGCCTAATCAAACATCCGTAGTGCGGACCACAAAAATTTAATTGGATGAGCATGTCGGTATTCCTTCCCGCGACCGCAGATCTATTCCGAATCGCAGCCTTCAGGGAAACCGCTCCTTCGCGAGATAATGGCCAATTTATGAGGAAAATATACCATGAGAACACCTACGCTCGGGCGATGTCGCCAGATTTGAGTATTTGGGGCAACCAATAAGTGCGCATCTTCACTGTACGATCACAGCATGTGAAGAAAACAGAGGAGCCTTTCCAGCGACTTTCCTGGGCATTAGGTTCTCAAACTGGGAACCGCGGAGACCGACGGGCTCCACCTGTGATTTCAAGCTCCTTCACAGCATTCCCTCCATGAAAATGGAAAAGACACAGATGGAAAGAAATTTCAAACTGATGCTACATTAAAATTCATGACGAACACAAATAACCAAAAGGACCAGTGCGTTTGGTAATCGAGGAATACATATAGTAATTGCATTCCTGGACACCATCCCTGTGTATGAATGACTGATAGAGAACGCCGGAGAGGCTTCGGAATATACAATGAATTTATTCTGTAAGAAATAAAACCTGCTCTGCCGAGAGTCGAGCAGATTGAGTAACTCCGACGCAAGATTCATTGACACCAATGACGCTTTCTTCACTGTCGATCACACAGGATCCATTCCACGACATGAAAATATAAGAAGTCGAACATCAGCATAAGAATCCCTGCAAAGAAAAATACCTACTGCTACTTAGTTTAAATAAATATGCCCTCAATTTAGTTATCCTTCATCTGCTGCTCACATAAATTTACTTTCAATGGGCGGATCAGAATTCCAAAAAACGTCAAAATTCTTCGACGTAATTTATTACCTACACGTACCCAGGGGCACCATAAATCGAGCGCAAACAAATCCAGTCGGCAATTACAAACGCGTAACTTCTCGAGCACAAACTACTGTAATCCCATACCAATTTAACGAACCTCTGCCAATGCTTCAAAACAAGATAATTTTCAAATGAACCTTACGAAAATTCTTTCCCTTATTTTAAAGACAAGAACGTCTCGAAAGTGAAGAATGATCGAACATTCGGGCTAAAAAACATGGTCTCTACTTTTAAAATCCTAAATTCAAGTTCTTAAATCCACATTTCAGAAAGCGCATTCTCACAATCGATGCTTATTGGTCGCCATAGTTTTAATTGCTTCCTGCAGTAAAAATTTACAGTTTTTAAATTTTTGACGAAGCACATTTCAGGAATGAGTAACCTTTTCTGTAAACAGATGAAAGATTCGATGGCATGATTGGAAATACAAGAGGAAATTATCTCTCGAGGTGACATACATGCAGTATTTTACCTCTGACATTTTTCAGCGTTCTTATTTTGAATATAATTTTCACTGATTTCAGAGGAATAAATGGTGTCCAATTGAAATTATTAATAAAATTATGTCAGACACTTCGCTTCCTTGTCGATCACCTTTTTTTTTGCCAAACCAAAATTTGACAGATTTTGAACTGTTTTTAACCGTTTTGCTTGATTGTAACCAGACTTCGAGAGAAAACATCGGAATAAACATAACGAAAGATGTATTGCGCCTGAATATAATCTAATCAAAAAACACGGAAAACAAACCTCGTTTAAAATGATAGTTTCAGTTTATATTCTTGGATCGGACTATTTTAGACAACAATGCTCAGAGTACTGGAATTAATTTAATGCGTTGTACGGAGAATATCATTGTGGAGAAGTTGCTTTTGGACATCATTAGAAGGGATGCCGACAGCTAAAAAAAAAACGACGTGTTTGATGGGTAATGTCACTGTAAACAGAATCGTCGAGATTATTCACACGTATACCGGTACATTATTTCCATGATAGCGTGTCTGAGACGAACAACAACATTTCCCAGGACGGAATATGAATTGATCCAAAAGCTCGCTGAACTTTTCGCGGAACCAGGGCACAGGAAGCTGAGTTCCCGCCGCAATCACGACGTCGAGCTGTCTTTTATTCACTTTATTTATTTTATTTTTTTACGAGATGTGGAAAGCTCGTTTAATGAATGGAGGACCCGCGCGTACGCCCCAGGCTCATTATTTCGCAACGAAATTCATCATCGATCTCGGGGCTCAGGTCGTGTCGCTGTCGATGAGAGACTCCCACAGAAAACGGCATTTGGAGCTCATCGGGGAATGCGATGACGAACGACGACGTCAGCAGTGAGCGCCCGCCTTCAGGGATTCGATGGACAACAGGGGATTTTTATCCCGTGAAAAGTCACTATCTACTGTCCAGTGAACGAATCACAGCTACCACGCATGATAATTACATTATTATTCTATGATTCCACCTGAAGCTGATCATTAAAAAGTTTTTAAACTAAGCCTTCGTCTTCTTCTCCGATATATCATTGCGTGTTTTTTGATGCCACGCATAAGCTTTTCTTTCGAAGATTGCGACTGGCTTTGGATCACCGGGCTGCGACATTTAAGTGATAATTCAATATTCACGGGAAAGTCCGGCTTTTTAAGCATGCGATGGCATCGAATGGTGAGGGATATAAAAAGCTTTTTGATCCATGCTGATTCCACTCTCCAAATAATTAATAATTCAGTATAAATGCAAATAAATGTTGTCGAACATTCAAGTATTGCAGTCCTTATTTGAAGTCTTTGGATCTATAATTCTATAATTTTAATTTGTAAATAATAATTGCAGGGAAGCTGAAAAAATCGACCAATTCTGAATTACAGTATTGCAGAGCAATCGATGCATAGATATTGTAACGCCAAAATGGTCGGTGGTGTGATAGCTCATTGAAACAGGTTTTAGATTGCATCCGTGTTGAAAATAGCACAAGAAACGAAGGATTTGAGAGAATATATACAGTATTATGGAGCAATCAATTAGGTGGAAAACATCAGAATCCTATAATCGGAACAAAGCATGTCCAGCATGCTGTCACTCCGGACGAAGTATCGAAGATTAAAAATCACTTCAAAATTATCAGAACCCGTGAAAATTGAATAAATGTCAGAAGCAAAATTCAAAAGTGAATATTATCCGACAACAGTTTCCAATTCTGTTAAAATAACAACCTGGCCTTTGTCCTCTTCCGTGGCGAAAGCTCTCAGATGATCATAGAAGAATGGAAAGGTACTGTACTGTACTTTAAAAAATCTGATTTTCCCCACTTCAGTAGGCATATCGCTAAAAGAATGGAACGCGGATATGTTTTTGAAAGCTTGGAGCTATAGAGCTATAGCCATTCCATTACCCTTTAAAGATACAGTACTGTATTGTATATCGGTGCTTCAAAATCGGTCCTTTTTTCGTGGCACGCCATACACAAGCTGTTAAGAAGCACGTGGTTTTGTTCAAGCATTTCAGTAAAACAAAAAACTGAATGGAATCAAGTGGCCTGATAAGTACTCCGCAATTTTTTTTCTTCGAGTGGTTAGCTTCCGACAAAAATACGGCAAATAAACAGAGAAGATTAACTTCTTGGTGTAGAATTTGGAATGTCCGTTCCTCCGATTTACCCATCTGTTTGAAAAACCTCACAATTTATACAAAGCATTCTATGCGACTTTCCAATTTTTCAAATCAATGCATGACGATGTTCAGCCTAACTACCTTTGGTTGAACATCAAGATGAACGCCATTTTCTAAAATAAAAATACAGTGCAGACAGTCAGGTTCCTGTTGTGCGAATCGAGTCAAATTCCCGGCAATATACGTACTTCGATCATTCGGTGGTTGATCTTCGATAAAACGAACGCTTCATCCTGTAGGTAGAAATAGCTGTTGCTTGTTTAAGCAACGAAGCATTCATGCGATCAAATGCAAAAGCATAAAGTGAAATTCCTCTTGGGAATGTTGGGAACATTGCCGCACAAGAATCTCAAAGCTCTCGTCCCCACTAAGCTTTCCCCTATTCCCGGACGTAAACTAACTTCACCTTCGTTCATTTCTCGAAATGTACTCACGTGTAAATGGTATTCGAAAGCTTGTTGATGGAGCAACCTAATAAAAATATTCGACCTAAACGAAAATAAAAATGGAACACAAAACGCGTCACCATCTCTTTCCATACTTTAAATTGTTCTAACCGTGCACGTGACCAGAGATAATTTTTTTCTCCATCTCAAGAGCGTTCGACTAACCTGAATACTGTCTTTCCCTGAAAATCATGAAAATACATGAATGCATATCTACCTATATCATAATATAAAATTTTCCAAAATATAATAAGGGAGGTGCTCAGTTTGATCGTATTTGGATCGTATTTGATCGTGTTTTGCGTATTTGCACGTACAGTATTCGAGAGAAGTCTCAAGTTTGGATCGAAAAACGCCGAAGAGCGTTAATTTTTCCAAGTTGAAACGTTATGCTTCGTAAAAATTGTGAGGTACATTAATATAGCTAAAAACAGCAGATGGTTAGAGTTGGGATGAACAAAACTTTGATTTTGCACGTATATTTTCTCAATATACGGTAAATCATAGTTCACAAAAAATGTTATTAATTCTGGACGGGGCAAGGCTTTCATTTTGGGGCGAGTCTGAGGATATAGATCATGTATTCCATGACATCGTCCTTGTTCGGGATGAGCAAAGCAAAATACGGAAATTGATTCCGAATTCAGGGTTCCGTAAGGTTTGCGATTTTTGGCACATTCAACGCGTTTTGTGTCCTTTTACGAAGTGCTATGAATGTGTGACCTGAATTACTGTAAGCCCAAACGTGGTCATGCATCATCCACAATTCATTCACGCAAATTCGCACATCGAAGCGAAAGGTCAGTGATACTGCACATTGTAATTGTCTTCAATGATCGTCAAGTTGCCATTCAAACGGGCATTTCATCACAAGGCTCACCCTTTCCTAGCCATTGAATGTTCGGATAAGATCACACGCAATGTAATCGTATGTCGTGACGTGAATCCATTAAACCGGAACCGGGAAGGAAATCTCGGAACGAGTTCCGTCCGGCTGTGGCAGAAAACGGGACAGGAAAAGCCGCAAGATAAAATGCGGCGTACGATGTGCGGATGACACTTTCCACCTCAAACCGGTCCAAACTTAATTGCCGTCGATGACGATAATGCATCCCGCGACACGCGTCAAATAGACCAATCAAAGGATGCCAGGAACCCCGTGGAACAGACCGCGCAGACGTCGGTAATTTTTTTCGGATTCCTCGGGGAACGGCGAGATTTCTGGCCTGTGAATTGAATGAATCACTGCTGGGAGGCTGGGGTAGAAAATCCGGGGTGGGTGATGGACCTTTGAGCGATTTCGCTGGCGCTCATTGATAGGGCTCTGCTGAGGTTTTTATTTTTCAATCTTTATTAATTAAAGTAGCATCACCAAGAAGGGCTCATTAGTATGATTGACGAAGGTAGTTGGGCAACTTCGATCGCTATCAGAGAACTTCTCGAAGAATTCTTTCCTCATTAGCAGCCTCTCCCCTCTCCATCCCAGCTGAGGGAAATTTTTAAGTGCACAGCGTCCTTTATCACTGCTCTTCGCCTCCGAATCTGTTCCGTCGGAACATTTTTCTCTCCTCTCCGTCATCTTCCCTTCTATCGATATTTTTATCGGGCCCGTATATGGGCGACGGGATACTGTGCCTCGATGGAGCCTCAGGTTCATGGAAGTCTTTCGCGACATATTTCCACGTCGCCGACGGATCTGTGTTCCTTCTGTCCCTCGGCGCGGAAGAACCGCACGTCGATCTGATCGCCGTATAAAAACGAATCGGAGAATTTAATTGATACGGCCCGCGCTGTCAGGAAGGAGAAAAACACGGGGGCCGGCAAAAATATTGTCGCCTTCGAGTTCGCCGACTGCTGGGTCCTGGGTTCGGGGATACGAAACGCCGGCAGGTTAGCCAACATGAGGAGAGAGACTGAGCCGAGAGTCGCAATTATGGTTCCCCGTCATCGGGGCCTGCGTTTGTCGTTAGGGTGCACCTTACTGCCGCAGCGACGTCGTTATCCGGGGACTCGACACGTGCATTTCCTCATTTCCACGTCACCGACACCGACCCGGCCGCAGCTTCCGCTTCGACTGAGGACAGTCTGCGGAAATCCTTCCGGCCTTCGGGATCAATCCTCGGAAGAGAGACCTACTTCGAGATTCCGCGCTTCAAATATGCTTGTCTGAAAGGATTCTTTGGAGAAATTATTCAATCAATTCATGCTTCAATAAACGACTTTTTCTGGATTTGATACACTGTCACGGACTACTTTTTGAGCAGTAATGTTCTTTAAATTCTTCCCAATTTTATGTTGCATCACGATGCCACGGTTCAAATAATGTGATGAATCGTGTCGTAAAACGAAAGCTTCAATACCAAGACCATGTCTTTCCAATATGAAATTTTTCTAAAAGGCCACAATTTGGGCAATGAAAAATTTCGAGAATCAGTGTTTCAAATTTGATGGGTCTGGAAAAGGACAGAATCTTTGAAGAGTTTCAATCGTATGAGTCTGTTTCCAGTGGCAAATTTTCCTGGAAAGTACATTTGTTCGCAAACTGTTATTTTCAAGAGTGATTTAAATTAATTATTTCTCCGAACCCTCCAACTCATGCTTGAATTGTTTGCTACACCGATTAGTATTGGTGTCGGTTTTCAAGCTTCAAAAATGCGATAATTTTTACCTCCAAAACTTAAATAAACTTAAATGTAAATACTTTTCAATCGCAACTCATGAATTACGTTCATGATTCGTGGATTTCGTGAAAACGATGAGTGACATTTTCTCATCTTTCGCCGACCATAATGTCATGCAATATAAGCATACAATTGCTCTGTGTATTGTATTCGTAAATATGTATGCTTCGTAAATTAGCTTCCCATCTGCCAAAATTATGTTAATTCTTGCAAATTGCCAGCGTTTTCGAAAAAAAATTGATGAAAACACGCATCGATTTAGTTGAAAGATCGATTGCGACGTGCGACGAAGCAAACATGCGGGAAAGAATTTCAAGGAAGTTGAATCCTTCTTCCGGTTCCCCGACGTGCAGCCGCGATCGTTCCCGCAATAAAAGCGGAAACCCTGCAACGCATGTCCGCATTCAACACGGAAGTTGCCACTGGCATTTCTGAACCACAGCAAACGCATGGAATCGAACACCATTCGAAAGCGTCTTCAAAATGGTCGTGGCTCCTCAAATGATGCATAAACCTGTCGATAAAACCTCGGAACCGGTGGGATTCAACCCATCAAAATAGCTCATGTTTCGCACCAAACATTGGAACGATTCCCGGGAAGCAGTGGATTGGATCGCAAATGATCCAACCCGAAATAGTTGATGACATCACCTAGAAATAAAAATTAGGAAACACGAGCCGAAAAAAATATTCCGACTCCCCAATAGAAGCTTAGGAAGAAAGTCGTACAAACATTAAATCCCTATACAGTATTACGATTCATCTGTAGTCATCGTATTCGGGAATCCAAAATCTAACCATCTATCCAACTTTTGCTTTTCTTCTGTCATTTCGATGATGTGGTCCGTTGCACAAGTTTTGAATTCGACTTTATTTCCTGATAATTATGCAAAAAAAATGTCCTCGGACGCAATTATATGCTGGTTTAACTGGATTGCAGGTGCTGTGAAATTTCTTCGACAAGTACGGTATTTGAGAACGAAATGGCAGCCATTCGACGTAGAAACTTTCCAAAGAAAATTGCCGCATAAAAATAGATGAGACCATAACCTCAATTTTTCGCGTCCCGAACTTTAGGTCCAGAAACATCCCCACGGCTGGAGTCAGCCGTTAATGGACCACATCAAGCAAATTCTCTCATGATGTAGGTAGTGCAGAACTCTCATTTTCACAGTTATGACCGAACAAATTTTCGCGGGTGATTGAATACCATGGATGAAATAATAAAATATTCTTCTGAAATGTGATTCAACAAATTTTCAAGTTTAAAAAATTTCCATCGAATAATATCGTTGTAAACATCTCTGGAAATCTGGGAGTTAATTAGTCAATAAGAGGGAAAAGCGGGTCAATTTAAAATAAGGTGCTGGTACAGCATTCAGGCCATTTTCTTGAAAATCTAAATTTCGAAAAATTGATATCCAATATACCAGATTATATCGAGTCTTCCTGCATTTCGATGTTTCGAGGGTATCGTAGAAATGCATTCATCTTCAAGATTAAAGTGAGGCCGGTTTTCGTAGAACAATTTAAAATACTTTTCGTTTTTTATCTACGTTTTGTAGTGCATGATTTGGAAGACCCACCATGCACATACATGGATGATCGAATTGTCCATGTTTTTCTGAGTATTCTGTTGGAGTCATTTCCAAACGAAGCGTTCTCACGAGAATTTGCAAAAATATGTGTCGCATCTCCAGCGAGAAAAGATCTGATGAATGCGTGCCTGACGACGAGCGAAGTTCTTCCGACTGAAGTATTCGTGGATGGGTTGCCCGATGAGTATACTGTATAGAGATTCCGTTGCCCGGCGAACAATCGAACATGCGCACCCAGGGGAAACAAGAAGGGTTTTCGGACGCCAAGAATTTTAACCGTTTGTCCCAATTACGAAGAAGCGATTTTTATGCGACCGAGCTCACAATACGAGCGCGGATGCGTGCTCGTCGAAAAAATGCGGTGATGACGGCGCGGCCGAATCCTCCATTCAAAAATCGATCGGGAGAATTTGGACGGTGTTTCCGAGCCGCTGCGCTCGGAGCGGGTACTGGGTAATCCGCCAGAGAGATTATAACCCTTTGCTAGTCGCGATGAACGCGCGCAATGCCTGACCTGCATATTCTTCCGCGTTCGGTGTAGCAGGGCTGACCTGCTCGAGCAATCGGAAAAAGATCCCCGTCAAGTTCCCTTCGCGTCGACTCCCGGAAGTAACAGCCTGATGTGCCCTTTCTATATAGGAACCTCTACGATTTCGAAGAGTCTGTTTTCTTTCTTGGAGTCTGTGCTCTTCCCGCGGGTCCACGAAAATGCCCTGTTTACTCGAGCGAAAGCTAAATTTTATTCGTTTGCTGGAAAAAATCGGGAGCGTCTTGTAGTCAAAATACCGCATTCGAGTTTGGTGAGGGAATGATTCCCGTCTTTTCAAATCTGTGCAATGATCTAGAGAAAAGAGATCTGCGTACTATATGATGAGGCAACTGCGGCCAAGATTCCAATGCAACTCGGATATTCCCCTCACAGTATAATCTCAGCGGTGCGGCTTATTCCCGGGATCGTAGAAAATCTGCACGATGAAAAAAAATTATGCATTCTAGCGTTTCTCACTGCGCAAGGATCGTACCTACTCGTAGGATCGAAAAAAATCGTCTTTGATCTTGTCCGCTGAAATAAGTGGTCCCATACCTAATTTGGAAACTTTGGCAACACTATCTCTTGAATAAAATAAGAGACTTTGTCCGCAGTTAGGCCGTATTTCTGCACAAATTATTAAAATTGTCTTGCGGCGTTTTTGTTTTTGTTTTAGTTTAATGTTTGTCCAATATCGAGGTGCGACATATTATCGTCGCGTGAATGTGGTAGTAATCTTTGAAATATGAAAATTTAAGGTCAGAAAATACGATAATAGGCATAAGGATATCTATAAAAGATTAATCATAATCATGCAGCTGCGTTGTCGCTTGAAAATTATACTGAACGTACAGGGCTGAGGTGTTTCTGAATGAGAAAGTTTTATAAGACTGGGGACTTCCGCCGAAACTTCAGAAAACCCACCGTTTATTAATTTCACGCGATGATGTCAAAGCCTATTAATCGTCCCTATGAAGTAAAATGTTTACAATTCAAAATAAAGCTCACCGAGGCTGTGAGCGTTTGGAGCCAAGAACTTTGCACGAAATGAGTTAGATCACAATTAAGAGGATATACCATAGAAATGTATTTAAAATAGGGCTGCATCACAAAATTTGATATGAAACGGTTTAATATAAACCCTTGAGCCAAAGTTTCCGACAAAACTTGAATACAGTATAACTGAAAAGACTTATTGTCCCCCTTAATTCTGATTCCTGCTCTTCCTTAAAGGTGCTCCACTTTTTTGTGCTAAGAACAAAATGATAGCCTGCTTTAAAACCGTCCTGTGCCTTTCTTACTTTTTGTATCAAGGTGTTCGTCCGCGTTCTGTTCTGTTCTTATAACGTTAAAAATACAGTACTAGGAAATAAACTGTTGGATCAAAAATGATGGGACGGTTTTCCTCCTGAGACACTTTCCATATAGTGATCCTTGTGCCTTTTTTAAAAAGGCGAAAGGAAATAACATTTCCAGAAGATTCAGCTTACGGTAGTATATCTTAATTAGATGTGCAGTGATGAAGTGTGATGAGTCCATTTTTCTAGCAATGGTCACGAACACATAAACGTTGAAAAAAAATCGACTGTGCGTGACTTCCTAATTTTTTCCTTCTGCTGATAGAAGACTCCGTGATGTCTCCGCAGCTCACTAGCCTTCCAGTAGATTATTTGGACAGTTTTAACGAAGCTTTGGCCACTTTCGCTCAAAGATTAAAATTATATTCTTACGCTATTAACCTTCGGTAATAGGTAATAAATGCAAGGACAGGGAAGCAGATGTTATTGCACAAAGCGAGTTCTCGACATCCTTTCGAATCTTGAATGAAGTGTGACAGGTATTAGTTTTAAAATGTTATCAATTATTTATTGAAATGGAAGGGATTAAGGAATACTTAGTGCGAGAATTAAAATGGTTTCGTTTCTGTTTATTTATAGCCCACTTACGCACGTTCCCACTTCCCCTCTTCAGTCACCATACCGTTGAATATAAATACTGTAGTGTACTGTACAGCTTAAAAGCGTATATGATACCACGACTGCAAAATTTTCAAACTTCATACAAGTTTTTAAAAACGGTAATCGTGTTGGCAATGTAAGTTGAAAAAATAAAGCCTAGAACCGGCATCTGGGTGCTACTGACGATCGTTCTTCAGCTCTGTTACACCGAAATCGGACACAATTCTTGCATCTTGGCACGTACGGACTTGAATTCCAGGCCGCCAGCGAGGGGAGAAAGAGGCAAATGCTTGATTCAAAAACGCGGGTTGACTGCATGCTGACCGCTTCCGCTCAGGCGATGCGCATCCCGGGATCCATTAATCTCTGCCGCTCAGAAATTCTGCTGAAGATGCCGGAATCCGACAAATCGCCATTATGGATCAGACGATCCTTCCGCGGGATTCCTCGGGACTGTGTTCGCGGGAGATTTCGAAAACCTCGGCCGAGAGACGAGGGGCAACCCGTATACAAACCCATCAATATTCTGCGCGTCGTCTCGTCACTGACGACAGCGTTCGCTCATTATTACCATATGACCAGGGCGATGTTCGAATTAAATCGGCATTCAAATAGTTCGTTTCCTGCAATGATGGGTTCGATTCGGGTTCACTTCGAGCACAATGCTGACCTGGACTCGCCGACAGAAATGTTTCTCCATACATTTTCCTTCCAAGCCGATCGAAGGAGCACCGGAATGGACAAGCGTTGACACATTCGACCCTTTGATGCAACGGCTCTCTTCTTTCCGAGCGAAGAGGAGTATAATCAGGCAGAAATGCTTGTATGAGACATTGGATATAAAAGAAACTGAAAACCACATAATTATCAGTGATTATTTGCATAGGGGTTTGACGCCATTTTCGTGTGTTACTTATAGCAGAGGAGAAATGTGGAAAATTTATATTGAAGCTTTCTGGATTCTTTTTTATTATATCGATGCAGTTCGAGAACGAAATTAAATTTCATTTGCAAGGCAATCAACTGACCTTTAATCTGTCCAGTAATCAATGCGAGGTTATTTCCGTTATTTATTGCCTGCTGAAAGTCGATCAATATCTTCTGCACTGATGCTCAAGCAATATCTCGTAAACCATTTTTTCAGTTAATTATAATACTGTACTTTGAAGAATTTCAGGAGTGCTGTTCCGTTTCTCTCGTAAATCAGTGGGAAAATCAGAAAATTCTCGCACAGTACGTTGGCAGATATATTCAAGACTTTCCTGCCGTTGCAACAATGAAAATGTCGATGTCAAGACTTTGTCTATAAATTATTTAGCATTTTCATCGTCACTTTTTTCTTATTCATTTCAACCTGTGTCTCTTGGAATGCATTCCCAAACTTTTCATCTTTGCATCAAAAATGATGGTATTTTCGGGAAGAGCTTTTGGCAGCAGGTCATGGTTGAGATATCAGACACGAAATTAATTCCCTGAATTATCATGCAGCGACTAGAATTGTGATTATTGTCTAAGTACTTTGAAAGAATACTGTTTTTCCGAACTATCATGATCAACAAAGCCATTGCTACACTCTTGGAGGTGAACAATGTCGAATATGGTTGTATGAGAAGTTTATTTCTGTTCTCCTGCAATTTTTCCGTGAAAGGCATGAAACGCAAAGAATGGGGGTTTCCGGAATCCCTGCGTGAAAATAAGGAATGATTGAAGCCAGAATTCAATTCATCAACATGAATTCTCATTGATAACTCATTGATAAAGACGATCTACCTGAAAAGAATTATACTGTCGTATCCGAACTATAAGCATATTGTTCTAGTAAAATCCAAGTTTGGATTAATGAATCCAGCAATTGTACGTGAACTTCAAGAGTTTTGAATTCCAACAAATAATTTCCAAAATTTGAAAAGATAACTACTGGTTCTTTCCTTTGCGGATTTCCGCCGTGAAAAAAGATGATTGCCTACAACAAAGGACAAGCAAATGTGTGCGCGACAGCAGTTAAACATACTGTACAGCAAATTGTATTTCTTCATTTTCTATCAGATGCGCTGATCTCACTGGATTTCCGGATTTGGTGTCGTATTTTACTCGAGGAATTCCTGTCAAGCGACTGCTTTCATTTTTGCTCTAAAGATATTTTAAATCTAGAGTATTAATGAAAAAAAGACAGATTTCGGAAGATCGAGGAAAAAGCACTAGCATACTTTCATAATCTAGCATCCATTTAAGTAATTTTTCAATGAGTATAGGCATGTTAATTTGGCAGAAAGGTAATGAGAAGTTCCGCATTTTCCAAGTACAGCTTAATGGGTGAGGAAAAAACGATAATTGCGAGTTAAAATGCCTTTCTAGACGTCGGAACGTCAATTCCATCATTGCGGAAGAATGAAATGGTCAATGGGAGATGTAGCTATGGAAGCAGATAAAGCAGCGTTTTCAAAGCCAACCGGCATTGACGAGGAATTTGCAAGACGCCGAAGAATCTGCTGAATGTTGTTTCATTAATTCCCTATTTGTGCCGACGAAGCAATTTGCTGGATTCCAAGAATTCCCGCCGGATTTCGCAGCATCTCCAGAGGCGAAAATGGGTTTGCTCGGATTCACAAACACGAGAGCCACTGATTCTCCGCGGAAATTTGACCAACGCAGTTCAGTTAATAACCAAAAATGATTGATTGATCGATGCAACTGTCCCATGCCCCGGAATAAATCATGATCCGGAGGAGAAATCTCTCTCGAGAGCCATTTATATCGACATCGAAACCGTCATAAAAACTTGGATCGTCGATATTTTTGGAGCCATTCTTTCTGTAAATTTATAGCAAGGACATGCATTAGCATTTCTTCGATTTTTATTACTCCAGCGTTATATTAAAACTACTTCTGAACAATCGACGTTGCCGACAATTTAGTCCAAGCGTTAGTTGCAATGATTTTATGGAAATGAACTGTATTCACTGATTCCACGGCCGCCCACACTAAAAAGTATGTTGAAACACGATTGCCACGAAGTTAATCACCCAACGATACATTTGTTCATCCAACCAAGTTCAGCTACTTCGGACAAATGGACAAACAGGACTGCGTATTCAATATTTCTGGCGGAGAATGTAGCTAAATCAAATTTATTAGTTTCGACGATGAAGCGTTCCATTTTGCATGCTTTGTATTTGCCGGTGTTTAATACTTGTTTTTCTCATTTGTTTCAGCTGTCCTAAACACATTAAAAGAGGGACATTCACACGCTTTCATACTTTAATCTCCAAAATTTACCCCAAGACTGTGCAAGAATTCGAGCGTTTTAACAATATTGATTGGAATTCATTCCAAAGTTGCTTATGTTAAGCCAAAACGTTTCTTGAAGAATCATCGTTTTCTTTGAGGTTCGTTCACTTCGGCAAGTTCTTCAAGCCAAAAAATTGAGGGAGTAATGTAAAACATATACTAACATTTGAAAGAAAAAAAATCCCAGTAGAAAAATTATGGAAAGCACCAGGATGCCACCGAAGTTTCCAACATACACGCAAGGATTTTATTTTGGTCCTTTCTAACAGTCAATCGACTTCTTGAATGAATTCTATAATTAACTCGTGCTAAGTTCAAATTCATGGACCGTTCTCCGAATGTCTTTTGTCAGAATGGTTATATTCAGTGAATACCATATACAGTACTGTACTGTACAATATTTTCAACTGCCAGCAGTTATGGATCACGTAATGCGAAATGCTGTATCTATTATTCCCGCCACAATCTCAATGTATTCAAGCATGCGTACCCATGTCAAGATCTCATCTATTATCCTGAATCTACCTCAAATTAGGTCTGACATCTGCTTTAAGAAATACGAATCTAAGCGTTCGGTCTATGGTTGCCGAGACCGAATGTTCCCCTGAAGTACTGTACTTTACTTGGCAAAGGTTAATTTAGTACCACAGAGAGCCGCAACCCAGACCCACAAGGTGGCACACATTTTCAATCTCGCTGCCTCAGTCAAAAATTCTGAAGAACGTTTGAAAAACTTTTTATCTCATATCTGTCTTATCATGGCTGAAAGCCTATACAGTACAAGTATACAGTATATTGATCCCTGCGGACAGGTGTACCCTGCAACTCTGTTGGGGAAGCCTAACTGAAAATTCTGCTTAAACTAGGGAACCAAAAAAAAATCCGGGGCTTCTGGGTTGTTCTTGCATTTGGCGGGGGAAGAAATAATAATAGCATGATTTAATCGTTAAAAGGGTTTATTTCTGACCAAATGCACCAGCAATATATTTTTTCTCATTCACACGTACTGTATAAACATGGAGCCCACATGAGCGTTCTTTCGTTTTGGTCAGTCAAGTATTGTAAGGGACAAACGGCATTGAGCACACGAAGTTTCACAACTTTTTCCAAGAATAAGGTGGCCATTTACGTGATGAATGTGGTCTGTGATCTACATTAGCCCTTGAAATTGTTGAAAGTTAGTTTGCATTCGAAAAAATGCATGTTCTCCAATGAAATATCTTAATAACATACGTTGGAATCAATTTCATCTCCTATGATTGCATTTTATTCTTCCACACATCTTTCACCCTGATTTGAAATCTATCCTCCATTTGAGCTTATGCATAGGCCACGAATACCAGATGTAAATATATTTTCAGCATATGTTTTTGCCAAGATCTATGCGACTCAATGTTGCATCTAGGACAACCTGTTGCTTTGGTTGGTGAGCTTCATCGAACTGAATTGGCAGAGCTCACTAACGTCATGCCAAAAAGTTCGCAGATAATGCTTCCATATTGCACAATACTATATACTGTAATACGATTTAAGCAACAACGAAAAAACCCAGTTCAATCCCACATTATTTTCGAAAAAATAATAGCTTCTCTTATTGTAACTGAATTAATGTTTCAAAATTCGCGGACTGTGAGAATAGCCTCAATTCTGTTGTGTTCTGTTGAAAACGCACTTACAGGACCCGTCTGTTTCTTGGATTCGTAATTTAAAAAAGAGCCCTTGTTTGAAATTGATCCACACAAAGCGTAGAAAGGTGTTTGTATCTTAATTTTTAAAATGCATTGATGCACATATCGGTCGCTTTTGTTAAAAACACTGCATAAGATCTTCAGAAACATTTTCGGAGGTAGTGAGCTACGATTTCTTCTTTATCAGTGGGTCCTCGCCTTAAAAAAATATATGTCCCTGGATAAGTTTCGTTACGTTGAATATTTTTCGCGCAAAATAAGATCCCGTAAGATTTCACGAGAAAAAAATTATTGTTCTAAAAACAAAAATCTTCCTCTCAATCCGCAGAAACAGATCCAATATAGCAAGTAATGAAAAATGCTTGAATGTTTGCCAAGAAAAGGTGTCCAAGTCCCGCAATTAAAGCATCTGTGGGGATTTAAGGATGGCAGAGGATTTTGAACCTTTTTCCACAATTAACTGTTTCCTTCATCCCTTATTGGAGAACATTGAAAACCATGAGTTATGACTTTCGGGAATTCTTACATTTTTTTTGGCTCGAAGGTATCGTTACGTACGCGGGACCAATGTTGTTGTGCGAGTCCTTTTTTCCGTTGAACAATTCCGTTAGTTTGGTCTTTCGCTAAGCGGGGACTATACCTACCGGTGAGTTGTAGGTTCAGCCGTCGGTTCAGGATCAGTTTTTTTTTTTTTTTTTGCTGTCGATGAGAACGATCCATTCCTCAGGGAAAGTCGAGTTGATCGGGCGAGAAAGTTGAGGGAATGGGATGCGACGTTTCGTGACTAACGGTGAAACTGAGCCGTCGCATTGCGATAAATAGTGAGGCGTCGCGCAGAAAAGTTCTCACGGGTGCGACACACGCCCGATTCCACCTGCCCAAGGAATTGATAAATGGAACGATTGAAAACCTATGCTGCATGATTCTCACGGTACCATCCTCCGGGAAACCCATAAATCGCGACGGCAACCCGCAAAAATTCTTCGCATCGACCGGCATCCCACGAATGCAGCTATATATGCTAGGAAATTTATCCGATTTCCCCCGGAAATCCATGCAGGTACTGAAGCATGACAAACTGAGAGCGACAATTCAAATAGAGGCTCTTCAGCCAGGGATTTCCTCGGGCAATCCGCAATGAAGATCGAAACTCTCCGGGTTTCACCCAAGAACTGCGCTTCTCGAGCATTCGGTAGCATTCGTTTTGCCTTGAAGACATCCAGTGCGTTATTGTACCAACTCATGAGCACACAGAGTAGTTTTTTCAAGTAATTCTTTCAACTGCAACAAAATTCCGAGGTCATTTTCACGTGTGTAAAAAGCATGCAGCCGAAAATGCGGCTCGGCCCCGCATTATATTAATGCATAGACAGAATATTCCCTCGGAGGTACTTGAATTTATGACTTCAAAATGTGCTCGTACGTGAGAAAGCAATCGACATTGGTTAAACCGGAATTTTCTATCAAATCCCGCGATGTTTTCCGAAGATCCCATGGAACCTCGATTATCCATGCTAATGACCACGTGTCTGCCCGAATTTCAAATCAAATACGAGTAATGTATTGTACACAGATTTGCCTCAGACCAGCCTCATTCATTCAAATGAGAGTAGCTCATTTCTCTTAGCTATTTGCTGTTTAAGTGACGTAGGGACTTCGGAACGCGTTTTTCCTTGGAAATTTAACGAAAAAAATTACTGTAATTCTTCCTCAAATAAAAATAAAATCGTGACAGTTTTTTACGTGAAAAATAATCTTCGTGCGACCCACATATCTTCACTCTACCTCAAGTCTTCAACTCACTACTCCATGTACCGAGCATAAAGGAATTTTTAAGTATTGTACATGTACAGTGTTTTGTCTGGAAAAGTATCCTAACGAACAGGATAAAAAACCTGCAAAGAATTCAACGATAAAAAGAAAAGAACGAATAAAAGCTATAACATTAGAATTGCTTTTATTTCGTTAACCCCCATTTGAAAAACTTGAATCGCTATGCTTGTGTAGAACCACCATATCAAGACCCAGTTCATTTTCAAGATCATTTTTAAACTTTCAATCATATTCAGAAATATTGCGTTAATTTTTTAGAATAAGGTTTGTGGGGCGCGTAAAAAATGAATTTGTTTTTCAGGCATTCATTTTCTGTGGTAACACGGATTGAAAAATAAAAAAGATAACCAAGGATGAAAAGCAATATTGCAGGTTCACTTGGCAATACATTGCCAACATTTTGTTTCACATATAAAACAGTAACACATTCCTCAGATGTCAAACTAACGTTGTCCCCAAATTTTCCATGATACAGTATAGGATATGTGAATTATTAATAGCTGGCTTCTCGTGCTTTCCTGCGACTCGTGCATTTTTCCGAACTTCTTTTTCCAAAGATTTGCAGACAAAGTTTCACCTCGAGTCTGAGGAAAATGCGGCGACTCGGAGGAAGATTTTATCGGTTCTTTCGTCCCCTTTGATCAAGTTGAAATTAGAACGCGATTGATCGAAGCCTCGATGGAAGAAGTTCAGATTCAGAAAAAATGCGCAAGTACGCGCGAGTCCGCATCCACGGAGACCCCGAGCAGCAGAAACGCATGGACAGCAAGGCCGGAGACACCCGTTGAGGCGTGCAATCCACGCAACTCCGGGTGATCCACGAACGAAGCGACGGCAATCAAGCGGTGGAACAAAAGAACGAAGTCGACGCTTGCCGCAATATGTGACGTGACGTGCTGAGCACTCGGGGTTCTGCGCGGTTTATTCATTTTTAATTGTCTTTACGCGGACGCGGGATTAACCTTGGGTCGGATCCGCGTGAAACGACGAGGTTCGTCCACATTTTTTCCATCATGGAATTATTACTGTATTTAATGAGCATCACGAGCTCAGTGAATCAAACTTATTCGAAACGTTCGAAGCGTAAAAAATATGTTCCTTTCCAAGGCCTTCTTTGTGCTGGGATGTTTTTCGTACTCTTTCGCGGAAATGCATGTACAATGAAGCTAGACTCTTTCTGCAACGATCTTGTCTACAGCAATATGCTCTGTATAACGAATATTGTTTAGGTCCCCTGCTATAGGCCTATAGGGTTCTCTCCCTATGTTATATGTGTTCTCTACAACGATTTTTTCTGGTCCCTTGAAATTAAGAGTACGGTATACATGAAGGCGTACTTCTGTACTCGTGAACAATCATTTCGCAATAATTTGCCGCACGACCTTTAAACGACTGTGCTGGTGATATACCTACTACCGGTGGTACTTTTCAGCTGATGGTGTACTTTCCATTTGGATTTTTCACGTAGTACAAGGGGTTTTCCATGAAAAGAAGTGCGCTCGCGCCGTCGGGTGTTGAGAACGGTATTCTTTCAAAGGTGAGTTGAAACCGGGTGCGGGAGGGTTTGGGTGGTTTTATTCAGAAAAATATGCATTGCATTTTGCATGTAAACTCTTACGAATAGATAAATTCATACTCCTACTGTATATCCTGATTTCAGGACACAATGTAGTCGTAGATAGAGTTGTAAATATGGAACGAAGTAAGGTGGCCCATGCATATGAGGTAGTATGCGCGCCGGCACATTTTAAAAGATACAAAACCCCAGAATTGGTTATACGAACCTTGGGTTATCCCACCACTTTCAGCATGTTAACCTAGGAATACACCGACTTGAAAAGCTTTAAAATGTTCTTAGCTTGCTGTCCTCTGCACAAGATGAGTGGTTACAATTCTGGTTTGCCTTCGCGAACCCGCCCAACTTTGAATTTAAAAACATTTCCGATACTCTGATTTAAACTTTACACATAAAGTCGTCTTTTAAACAATAAAAAACTTCGCGAACCGAGGCCATTTCTTCATTTGCTGAAAGACGAGGAGCCTTTTTTGCCGAAAGATAGAGGATACAGTATTTGAAATACACTGAGCGCCGACAGAACCCCCTGCCTTTTCTTCGTGTTCATTTGAACATCCGCCGCCCATTTTAGAATGGGGCCAGCACAACAATGATTCCAATCCGAGAAAAAGACCTGGTTAATTAAATCAGGCGGTCTTCATTCATTTCAGTCCGAAGTGTGGCGGAAAATTTATCTCCGGGTTGTTGATTATTCCTCGTTGTTTCAGGCCTCTGCGAGTTCAATCAATAAGACAGAAGCCGAAACTCTCGGAGAACTAACGTGGCATTTAAATTCTCGAAGGGCTCACTCAAGGAGCGGATGTCTGCTGAATATCTCGAAGCCCCTTTGATGAAAAGACACGGCGAGGTGATTGGAACGTTGCAGCATCAATTCTCATCAGATAAAACGTCGGAGAAGGAACCTAACAACCTCGTGACAAGGAAGAGCCAATTAACCCGAACAATATTCAAATGATTTTTTTTTATTCTGTCCCGCGCCCGCTCTGACTTTTCCAGGCCAATGGATGTCGAACTTCTTGGCTCTACGGCTTCTGGCCGGCGGATAGTCGTACAATTTTGATTGAATCAGCCCTCGAAAGGCTTGCCTCAGCATCCAACGAGATGGAATTAGAAACCTCGGAGAGAAATATGCCAGCTTAGTGTTGCCAGAATGCCACGAAATGAAAACCGAAAAGGGCTCCCGTGTGAAGTATTATTGTCAGCCATCTCATATTGCGATGAACAAGAACGAAATACGGCGGGAAGCGTACGACAGGCGTTCTCAGTGTAAATTGATCTTTTGCCAAGTCAACGTGGACGCATTTTTCCTTGCTACTTTTTTCTAAAAAAAATTTAACCTAATATGATTGAAAAACTCTCAAAGGCTTATCCCGATGACATGATCCCTTTCCTGTGATTAATGTCATAAAAAAAGTCGGCCTTCGTAACCCATTTCCGAATTTTTTGATAATCGTGTCCTTAATTTCAAAAGATCCTTCTACTTTCACTTTTATTATTTGGACGCCGTTTTACATTTTCAATTAGAAAGATTTCCCCAAATTTCCGCCTACAAAACATTCAGCTCGAAAGTTACAATTGTTCTTCAGAAAATTTGTTCCTTGTATTACCCAAAAAATGAGTTTCAACCTAACAGATAATAGAAGCGATTCCATGTTGGGTTAAAATAATGCAATTTCTGTGTTTTCTGTGTTTCTTGCGATACCGGCTTCAGTCTTCATTAGTTTTCGTATTTTATAAATTAAAAAAAAGAGGAGCTATATACCCATGACATATTGATTTATTTCACCGGAGAGAGTTCTGAAATGTCTTTCTTGACCTCGCATTGAAACTTCGGCTGCCACATACAGGAAAATTATCCCGGGATGCATTTAATGAGAATTACTCGCCAAGCGCTGCGAGAAGAGTTATCTGAATCTAGAACGAACTACTTTACTTGCCCATTATTCTTCTATGAATAACTGTGAGAGCCCAAATTTCCTACCGGGCAGTTCCACGCTTCCAACTGTACCGGAAAAGACGTTTTTCACGGAGAAAAGAAAAATTAGACCAAGAGTTGGGTTGTGGAAAAAATCGAGTCGTGCGTTGTACAGTGTTGCCTCAAGAGCGGAGCCACTGAGTTTCGATGCTCCAGTTCTTTTTTTATTGTCCTTCTGTGTGATACATCGTCAAATCGCCAGCTGCTGCTGCACGCATCCCAGCGGACATGACTTTGAAATTCTCGAAATTCCGCGGAGCAGTGCTGCGGGCATTTTTAATCAGGCGTCCTTAAATCACGAACCGATGCATCGGGGGACCCGCAGGATACAACCAGCAAGTGTATGCATGGAGTTTCAGAATGGTTCACGTTCCTGCCCCGGCATCGCAGGGAGAAACTCATTCATGCACTTATTTCTGCCAGCTTTTATTTTCCTCTCGCTTCGAGATTCTTAACAGCTGGGCTATGACACTGGTATTTCGAGCTGCTAAGAAGTATGCGTCCGAAAATAATGCGGACTGTACTGTATTAGTGGCCTCGACAGCGTCAAAATGGTACATGGACTTCTCCGATTGACCGTAAATTGGACTACTTCTGTTTATCCGGTTTAGATAAGATTGAATGAGTAGCACAAAAAAGAGTTTCTCTGATCCAGTCTGTTCTAATCATATTTGATGCCGTGATGCTTATGCGTGGAAGACAGAGCACAAAAATAATTTTTTTTAATATTCGCTAGCGATACCCTTTCAAATGCAAGCGCAAAAATATCCCAGATTTGAAGAAATTCAACTCATTAACAGTTTTTTACTTCTGAATCGAAAGCCGGAGAAAAGTTCAATGCATAATATTTTTCATCGGCATTGAAATTAACGGAAAGCATGAACTTATTTAGCCTAAATAAAATCGAAGTTTTACAGGTTTCGTATGGAAATCAATGAAAGGAAATCCCACGAGTGTTCAAGAGTGTTACATGTCTCACGTCGGTTGCATGAGACAAAGGCATTGAGAGAAATCCCTCTAGTTAAGTCCGTATAGCACCATGCTGGACGATTTGTTGGCATCAACTTTCGATCACTTCCGGACTTCCAGAGTATTATATGGCAAGCGTTATTCAGAAAAACCATAACGATTTATAGAAAAATCTGTTCGCCCAAGACATGAAATTTTCGGGACACTACACATCTTAGGACATTTTCAAACACCTGCAGTAAAGTTGAAAAAAAACACTCGTTTCTTAGCTATAAAATTCAACAGGATACAAATTGTGTGCATATGTTCATGAACGAAAATCACACATGAACTGGCACGCATGAAAGTACCGTATATAACTGTGCGTATCGAATTTTGTTTTCAAAAGCTGTCGATTTTTCATTTTGTAGAAACGTAATTTGAAATAATTCTCATTTCATTCTCAAATTTCGAGGCCAACTAAAGGCTTTACTCTAGTTGAGGGAAATTTGAACATATTTTCCCCTTGATTTATTTAATTTATGTTTCTTTTTAATCACATTTTTCATTCCTGGCCAGCGGACATATATACCCAACTTGGTTCGCACTTCACGACATTGAGGCCATGTCGTGGACCATGAACAACATAACTCATAACAGGATGAATTCAATTCTTGTTTTTCTTTCACGCGTTTCATCGATCCCAACCCCACGTACGATAGAAAGACGTCATTATGAATAGAATTGCGTGACAATTACGGTACAGTATACGAAACTTTGAACACCCGTCCTCCCTCTACATATGGGGGTGTCTCTTATTTATGCTTTCAAGAAGACATTCTATGCAAGGATTCATACGGCATTATAAAGAAAAAGATTGATTCATCGAGGTCATCACACAGGAAATAGATAATGGTAGCGCAATCCGACTTGCGGTCTAAAAATACTGTGGATCGGATTTCGGGACCTTGTGTGCGACGCATAATTATTCGACCAAGAACGGTACAAGCCAGGCGTGCACATGGTTGTTTAATGAGTGCTCGGGTGACCAGACCTGTGAAGGCTCCGCGCTCGCTAACGGGGTGGAAAAGTTGGAAAATTCCAGGATTTTGAACGGATGCCGATCTTGGACGAGCAACAAGGATGCTGGTATTCCGTGAGTGGGTGGATATATGCACAGAGGATGCCAGAGCTGTGGTGCGAAGTACGAACAACGAGCACTATGTATGTATATATACGACGACCTGTTACAAGGGATTCCGAATACACGGTAAGGAAATGAGACGAGGAACCTCGGTCTCGTTATCCAAAAAATTTCAACGTCCGGGAACCATAATGGTCATTTTGAAAGAGAAAGAATAAAACTCTGGATGGCAGCAGCCGACGACCATCAATTATCCCGCTCTCTTTTGCGGGCAACGGTGTCACGGTCAAAACAAAACCCCACATTCGAACTTCTCGCAATTTATATACTGTACCAGCTACTGCGATGGAAGCACCTTCATCTGAAGGCGCACATTTGCACTGTTGAATTGTGGCGTCTCCCTATCAGATAATTTTTAAAGTTTCACAGTATAAATGTGTACCGGTATTCCCCATCCTGCCACCAAAAAAAAATCGTATGATAATTTCACAATCCACACAGGCTATATTAGGTCAGGTATATCACGCTGCACGCTGGGAAAGTTACACAAGGCAGATTATTAAAAAGTGGTTCGTAGTCATGCACAGTTAACTGAAGGACATTCTCTCTACGTTAACCCTTCAACTCCTATCTGAAAAGAATGCGGCAACTTCTTCTCGTCTTCATATAACGTGTAATACTGTATCATATAATATCAGAAGAGAATTGGACGTAATTTAATTTACATTTCTTTATCTGACAGATGTAGCTTCGACTGCACGATGTTGACCAATATACTTCACAAAGCACCTTCATCGGCTCTATTCGAAAAGCTCTATATACTGTACAATAATAACTATTTCATGGCTACATAAGGCCGCCCAATACAAAATTTTGATGACGAAAAAGGTCGAATGAAAGACTTATTTACAAAATAGTGGAATTAATTTCCGTTTGTGCACGAATCACGCTGTATGCATGGTCTATGGTAGTATGGGAAGGCATAAAAAATGCTGAATAGCTCCCATCATGTCCTTGGAACAGCAAAGGAACTCGAAAACAGTTTGAAGGGGCTCCAACATAGAAATCAATTCCAAAAAGTGATGACACGATAAACCTCGAGAGCCTCTGACTCAAATTATCGATTAGATACTGCGATTTCAAAATCTTCTCCGAACTTGTTTTCATGTTTAGTTTCTATGATGATTCCCATCATCGTTTAAAAGGAAAAATACACACAGCAGAAGACGTTATACGACTTTACCATATTCTGCTTTAATCGTCACCTGTACTATTCACAGATTTGGATTCATCGGTCTGATTTATCCATCACTCGCTATTGAATAGAATATGTATCGAAAAAATTGGAAAATGTTCTCCTCGCGAGGGTTGACGGGGTTCGCGCAGAAGTAGTCCCAGTTTTTTAGTCCAATTTTTGTTCTTATTCTCCATTCAAAGCCACACGCAGTTCTGAGTGGCTTTAAATAATTTGTAATTTAAACAATGTTGAAAAAATATGTACACTGTATCCACTACGGATTAAAGTGATATTTTGGATTTGTGTGAGAAAATTCTTTTTCCAAGTCTTGCCTGAAATGGAAGAGGTGAAAATTGTTTTCCGAGCAAGGAATGATCAGGAGTTTGACACCGGCGAAGCCCAGAAGGTCGAAACGGTGTCCGTGGGACGACAGTTAATCGATCGCATCTTGATAATGCTAATAAGATCGGTTCGATTTGCAGCAGCCCAATCAGCGGCCGGAATCGTCCCCCGCTGCTGAGGGACGCGAGGCGCGGATGCTATATAGCGACCCGCTTGCAATCGCCGTCAGCAGCAAGCGCGGGCCACTGGGCAATAACTGCTTTCTGATTTCCAGTTCGGGACACAAGCTTAGGTTACTGTATAATATTTTCCTCCGACACCCATTCAGCAGCGGCCCGGGCCGGCATCCTTTCCGCCTCGACGACAAGCATTCGTCGTCGCGTAACTCGTCACCTAGCTGCTTGCGTGATGGTATTTTCTTCATTCGCACCGATGATGCGTTCGCCACCGGCGGATGACCGATTCGTCATCATGCGAGGGTCGATTCGGCTCTTGGTGATTTTGATCAGCAGCCTTTTGACCTTCACATGAGGTGTGCAAGACATAAGGTCAAGATTCCTAGAAGTCGACCATATAGACATAGTTCGTTCGTTCATTTATTCCGTTCTACCGATGCTTAATGTCAACCGTATCATGAACACATGGTACACATTTTTTTTTACAAACCAGGACTTCCGTATTAGATTTTCCGAGTGTCAAATGTAACTTTTTAGAACCCTGAGGTACTTCTACTCCATCATGCAGCGTACAGAGACATGTGATCACCTCAGGCCTTCCAAGAGAAAGACCTGCAAGTCTTCGTCTGTTTTTTTTTTTCTTCTGCTCACAGGAGTGAACAGGTTGTTTGACACTGCGAAGAACATGAATGCGAGTTTGAACACTTTTGGCCGAATAGAAAGAATTTATTGCATGAATTTCCTTGATTTACAGGGGCACTTTAATACAGGTTCTGGTACCGCTTAAAATTATCCCTGCTGTATTGTACTTCCTTACGGGGAAAACGACATTCATCCAACAAACTTCGTTCAAGAACAGATCAAATGTGGTAGCCAACACCCCCCTACGTCAAAGTTTACTGATGCAGGTAAGTACTGTCCAGTATTTTCATACATGCACACACACATACACGAAAAATTTTAGAACACCTATACTGTATTAGCAAGGTTGACAGCTTATTCACAGAATAAATGTTGTTCTGGCCCTTTAACTAAATTCAGTACAGTATTCGATTTTGCTGAAACATCGCATGTGATTACATCAAGAGACTTTTTGAAGGCATGTGGACGATTGGAGGAAAAATTTTGACCATAAACTACTAAAAAAAGTAGCGTCTTTTCTCGAAATATCCAGATCTGCAGGAGTGATCTGATTTCATAGAAGCTGTACATCATTGAAGACGCTTGTCTGTGTTTAAAAAAATGGTGTCACATCATAAAATAATGTAGCAGGTTAAAAATATGTATGTGATAAAAATTAATTCTGATCATAATTCGACTTAACGAAAAATTTGGACCTACCAATTTCCATCTGCAAAAAATGCAATCCTGAAAAAAAGTACTGTACTTCCCGCAGAAACTGCCCATGGATGCTATGAACGGTGGTGTTGCTGGACTACAATGGGGCCTTGAGATGCAGGTTCGGAGAACTTATCAAAGAAGTTGCGCTTACCCCTTTCAAGATTAGTGCATAGGGCACTCACACCCATCACATAGAGGGTTAATTATATGTACAGTACAAATGATGAGGCTGATAGGATCAGACATCGACTATCTAATACCTTCAAAATGAAACCCAGGAGCTATGGTACATAGCTATATTGGTATATATATATTGTATATTGGTATTGACGAGAGTGGCGAAGTACTGTACAGTATTTCAAAGGGGCATTTTTTTCAAGACGGTCATATAATAAATTGACTCCGATCAACAAACTTCAACAGCCTTTGAATGAAAAAATTAAGAGCTTTTGATCAGAAAGATGCTCATATGGTTTCAGGCCGTAAAGAGATATTACATCGTATTCGTGAAGATCGGTCAATTGTATCCTGGTCCACACGGTGAATGAATGTGTTTTAAAATAATTCAATAATTGTTTCACGGGAAGTGTTGCCCGAACTCAGGTGAGGTGGCCGGTGGTCTGCATACAGTATTCGAGTCAAAATAACAGCCGCATAGGTCTCGGAATTTTCCAGGCAAGTGGTAGGAATATACAGTATGCTTTTTACGAGGACAGTTCGAAGAATCTGTGCGTCTAATGCTTTAATCAGCTATGTAAAGCGTAAGATATCCTTCACGGAGACCGCAGTCCTTATCGTGATCTGAAAAAGGCTCAGCAGGTAATGCTGGATTTGATAATGAAATATAAAGTTCGAAGAAAATGATCATGAAAAAGTTGTCATGGTGCACTACATTGACAAAAACCATCGTTATTCTCACGCCGACGTAAATACACTACAACCTAAATTAGAATTCGAACTAAATACCTGACCTGCAAAATCGGTTCCGATACCAAAATTCGTAATCGGACATCGTGATCTTCCTTAGAAAAGTCGCAAATTTTCAGAGAGAAGACATGGGAGTAAACTGCTCAGTTACGAAGAGTGGAACCAAGAAGTTTCAGAATATTTTCCGAAATTATGACTGATGATCCAACTTCACACAAACCGTGTTGAACGAAAACAAAAGCTGGAACAGGGTTTTCCGCAATCTAAAAAATAAACATTTTACTTCATAAAGCATTGCCATTCGAATCTAGCGGGACCACAGGGGTCAATTTCTGTCTAGTGGACTTCACCTGTTGCACGCCTGCAGGGCAAATAGATCAAATGCCTCAAGATAACACGTTTTACCCTTTACCTACACTCAAATCAGAAAGATGCAGAAGTATTGGGGATTCTCCAATTGCTAAGATTACTATCTTGCCTTCCTGACGCGAGTTTCCTTCGGATTCCGTCAAATAATTTGCTGCTCATCAGCCATAAAACTCACGAGCAATCCTAACCGCCAAGATAACTTGATGAAATGCGATTTTATTCGCAATTGTTCACATATCTATGTTCGCGACTATAGGAGCAAAAAAGTAAAATCCTCCAGTGTTTTTTTTCCTCGGGAACTCGTTCGAATACGCAACGAATTTTATCCACCACCCTTCTGCGATAAATAAAGTATTTCAGATAGCTTTGTAGAAGTTTCCTCTTATCACAGAAATAATCGACGTCAGTAATCTAGGAACCATCACAAAGCAGTCAATACTGCGTTTGGCCGGTAAAAATTTCACATCATTCCTTGCCGAGAAGCCCTTCGGTTACAACGAGCACAGTTTCCCTTGAACTTCATGTAGCACTCTCTGTGGAACACAGCACTACACATCGGACAAACGGACGATGTCTTGTCAAAAGGATACAGGATTTCATTTTTTCCGTCACAGAGTCCACAAAGATGCCCTTGTCCACGACAAACCTGGATATTGAAACATGCATCACACAGTGAAAAACGGTACTAAAACGCGAATGGAAATGGCAGTAATTCATGTGACGTACCTCACACTCCTCTTTTATGTGTTTCGCTAAAAGATCATGAACCCCAGTCGTCCAAGTCAGCAGGCTTCCGTCCTTCAGGTCAATCAAGTCTTGAACGGAGTACATGTCGCAATGGTCAACAAAGTGAAGGCGCTCGTCCAAAATTCTCAGAAGTCTTGTCTCCAGAGCAACTCGACACGCTTGGAGGTAATTCTTCATCATCTAGAGATAAATAGGGAACCTTCAACATTCGAATGTGAGCGCCGAAGAGTCCCTGATACCTCGCCACATTAGGATCGTTAACCCCGAAAAACATGAAGGGCCACGAAAAAGTAGCCCACCCCTTTCATTCGACATGACGAGATGAACCAACGAATAGGTCATACTCAATTACCTACAAGTAAACGCTGGTAGAAGAGGTCCCCCTTCAAGCCTAAGCACCTTCGGACACGTTGCAACTTGGCAAGAAAACCAAATACAGTACAGTATTTTACTGTAGAACCATTTCCTCTTATAACTCGTCTCCGATGGTGGGGACATAGAATGATACTGTAATGGAGATGTGACACGCACTACATACACAGTTATCAGATAACCAATAAGAAAAACGGATCGACCTGCTACATCCAAACGTAAATGCAGGTTATCCAACCCATTGAAAATTTAAACAAGATTCAACGTGAGTCAAAGAGGTGGGTGGTACCCGATAGGTTCCTTTTCAGTTCTTCAAACTTACAGCTACCGCAATTCCGGGGAACAACATATCGTACCGTACTTGTTAGAAATTATGGCTAATGGATTCATGGCATTAGCTGATCTATCAGAAGATTCCTAAAAAAAAGCCACAACACGACACTGCCGCCAACGGGCGAATATGGACACATCACTCATCCATCACAATGAGAAAACATTCGGCGCTACTGTTATCAAGTCGGAGAATCAATTTGTCTTTCTCACCCAGTCACCGTCAACTTAGCGAAGCTTGCAGAGCCTATTATTCCATAGCGGAATAATAAATTTGAAAATGACCACAAAATTGGTTCAAAATCAAATATACCAACACAGAACAGAGCTAATAACCAGGGAGACTACGCTCGAGTCATCGTCACACGGGGAAAAACTCGGAAAGCGGTTCGACAAAAGAAAAGATTAAAAAACGAAAGCAAAATTTAATGAATACAGCTTTTAAAAACATATGCGGAGAAACCGTAGATTTAAAACTACACGGAGATGCTTATTTGACATCGAGGAATCTCGGATATTGTGATGACCGAGAGCAGCTAGTTTGGCAAATCGGGGATCAACACGTCGCCGAAAATTTCCAACTGCAGTACATATAGACTTCGAAGTTTCAACACAGAGTACAGTACAGAAAATTGTCAAATGGGTTACGAAGCATCGGATTTTAAAGACTCAATTTCGCAAACCAATTAATGAATGACCTCGATAAAGTCTTACAATTTCGTAATTTTTTTATACTCGAGTAATCACTTCAGTCATACAGATGCAGACCTGCGCGTGTTTCGCACAGACATTCACAAGGCTCGATATTGAATTAGGATCTTACGGATAGATATTCGGAGGGATAGGCAAAAGTTGCGGCCTCTCCGATATCACTGATCAGGAAAATATATAATTTATTGTATAAGAATCATGAGTGGAGAAAAAAAACGATTAACATTCGTCACACAAAAAATCTCAACCAAATGCATTCGTTGTTCCCGAAATTATTTTCCAGTGCTTGGATAATCGAATAATCGACGATTTACAATATTAGGATAAAAGCAGCTCCAATGCCATTGATCGCATGAAAAATGGGACCGAGAAACACTTTCATTTGAATAAACGCAGAAAAGAGCTGAGAGGCTTTGATTCAAGTCTTACCAGCAATTCTTCTCGCAAACGCTTCAATTCATTCAATTCTTCGACATAGCAGAACAACATAGGGTTCAGCGCATGGAGAGCCAGGATAGGTCGCTTCTGCAGCATCTTCAGCAATTGCTTGGACGCCCGACAAACGAACTGAGGCGTGAAATCCCAGTTTCGCACAATACTAGGAAATTAAATGAGAAGTCCTTCAATACGTTACATGTTCCGCAGCTCCAATAGAACACGGATCATGCCATGTTCTTACCGAGCAGGAATCACCGCTAAATTATTCCAATGGCAATTGGCGCAATAATACAGTCCATTGTAATCACACAATCGGTATTTGCTCAGTGTGACGGGAACACGGCACTCACCACAACGGTACGCCTGCGCTGACAACCCCTTTTCTTGGCATATCTACAATAAAAACGATATTATTCAAAATGCACCGAACAACGGATGGAAAAATAACACACCTGAAGTAAATACGTCGGAAATTTGGATACCGATGGACAGCTCCTCTGAATCAGAGGAATACATGCGTGATGAGTTTTGTAATTGCAAAATTTGCACCGGTACCAATTTCCTGGTATGAGTGTCCAGATCATTCCAACACATTTGTCACATACGTGATGCGTCGTCAATGTAGGTCTTTGGGGTTCCAAATGGTGTCCAAGGTACTTTCGAATCCCAGGTGGAACCGGAGGTTCGTCCTTCAGTTCCTATCACAAGACGCTTTCCGTTCATCTGAATACTTGACATGATACGAGCACCCGTCTCACCTGAAGAGTAAAACGCAACTTCGTAAGCTTCCGAACCAATGTTAGCCGCTTGGCACTTCTCTCTTCGGTCTCGAAGATCATTTCCTTGCAACCGGCAATGGCGAGCTCTAGATCGCTAACGTTCATTCCGTAAGAGCCATCTGGTCTGAAAAAATTCCCCAATGCATTCTTACAAGTCCAGATGCAGAATTTGATATACTGTAGCATAAAGACAGGAAGCACTGAACAATAAGTTTACATTGTAGGAAGACACGGTCATCAAGAGCACTCTTGAACCGATACTGTTCACGTGAACGGCGGCAACTGATTTTCGAACCAGGCACATCATTGAGTGCCAAAACCCCTCAAACCGATCTCGATCAAGCCGTCATCATGAACACTTGAGGCCAAGAAATATTGTACTTCACAATCGTCATAGGTGTTGCCTTGTGGAATATCAGAAAACCCGTTTTCCGAAGAAGCGCAACGCTTTAAAGGCTGCGTTCATCATTATCGGTGAAGAGCCTGATAATAACGCGAATATACCTTGTACAATATTACGGAAAACAAGTTTCGATAAATGTTCAAGACTTTTTCTTAGCTTCGACGCTCCCAAAAACGAAGGACAGAGCATTTCACGGAGATATCCCTTCAGGAGACAGAGACAAAGTAACGAAAGAAGGAATTATTCTCGTACCTCAAAATCAAATACGCACGACATTTTCTCGACTTTTAAGAAAGGAAGACAGGAAAAATAAATGGCCATCAAAAAACATTTTCACGTACTTCGAAAAGTGGTCTTCAAAAATTCCAAGCTCAGCATTTACAGCTTGCTCCTCTTCATCTGAAACGTTTCCGTCTTCATCCACATGAAGACGAATCAAAGTAGATTCAATCAAATCCATGATCATATCAGCGCTTGAAAATTCTGCTCCGAAGACTCTTCACGAGCTTTCATATTTTCTCCAACACCCGTAGAACGTTGGATTTTCTTTCACTCCAGCAGTCATTAAACTTCAAACCTGAAATTGATTGTCGAACATCAATCCGCGAGAAGAGACGTGATCAACATAAGTTCCAGGCCGATGCAGGCCCAAAATAAAAGAATTACTTACCATACGCCGAATCCCTCGCGAAGAATACGAATCCTCTGCACACCGCATAAAGCGTTGAGCATTTATCACGAAAAATCACTGATCAACGTCTACGGACAGGAAGAGAAAGGGATTAATACCTGCCTGGAACGTGAATTGGAATTATTTCAGCAGAAAAATCAATGAAACAACAGACGCTGAGAATGAAATATTCCTTTGCTCTCACAAATTGAGAAATTTTACACACAGAGCCTACCAATTCACTCATAATACAGCAATGTCATAAATTAATATATATATTCTTGAATTAAACTTCAATTCAAAAATCTTGGTGTTTGACATCAGGCCCATCAAAACGCCTCCTCCAGGATATTGAAAATGATCCAAAGGTGCAGAGAGGGGGTTAGAGGCAACGCAATTCCATGCCAATGCTAATTGGATGTAATCAAAGCTCCCGCAGAATCGAGATTCAACACTGACAAAAAGACCAGAACTCCGAAACGTGCAAAGTCTATATCCTGTGCACTCGTGGCAATAGAAATTTCATCCAGGACAACACCCTTCCATCCCACAATTAGTTCTTGAGCAACATGACTTCAAGCAAAGAAAAATCGGCAAAGAATTTCACGAAGATCATACGACGGAGCCTCTGCTCTGAAATGGGAACAAGCAGGACCTGACATTACAAACCACCAAAAGAAGCTCATTCAAAATCATGGTTAACCCATTGGCAATGCGAACTATTGAGCAGGAAAGCCACTAAGAAGAAGGGTATTTATCATACAATGGACTGAAGGAACAACAGTTTGCAATTTTGAACTTCGCACGGAGAAAGTGAGAGAGGGAGAGAAAGGAAATTTTGAGAAACTTTCCAATGGATTGTCACAGGAACCCCAGTTTGGCATACAAAAGCTCCAACAGGATCTTCCATCAACCTTTCAAGAGTCGGCATTCCTGACAAGCCCACATACTCTCATTCGCAACAACGCCACAGTTACCCATTAGTAAAATACCCTGTGCAAGTTCAGATTCCTGCTTTCTTTCTCATCCACATAAGATTAGTTCCGCAGATTGATCCACCCCTGACGCAGGTGAATCAATTAATGCACAACTCCTGCCAGTTGACCTCATCGAAAAACCTCCAGATTCCATCAGTCCAGATCCAAGGGAAACCAAGAGACAGGACATCACAAATCAGAAGCGTCTCCCCAACTTCATTCTCACCCGTATTCTAGGAGCTACTCACACCCCAGTTTCACGAGAATGCCATCATGGTGAGTTGGGGATGCTCAAAAATGAAGGGAGTCAACACTGGACATTGCTTTGGTGGGAAAACTTGTTGCAGTGGGTTAAAAGCACTTCTTTTTTGGCATCAACGAGAATGCGGACAAGTTCTGCGTACCGCGATGTGTTTTCTTTCTTTTTTTCAAAAGAAGAAATGCAATGGTCGAGCGGGAACTCAACCCGTAACGAAGGACTAGAGAGATACAAGGTGAATTGTGCTTTTATCTGCAGGTGCAGCGAGTGTTTCATAGACGAAGAAAGACACAACAAACATGATAATGGCGCTTCAGATTTCAACAGACGAGGTTCATTTTGATTTCTTGCTGCGGTCTGTGGCAGCAACAGCACCAAAGGTCAAAACAAACTTCGTGCCTCCAGAATTTCCCACAGCGAAAAATTCCTTTGTAAGATAAAATCTCATTATTGTCAGTTTACAAACTACAGCAAATTGCACTGCAGAACTTTGATTCAAATCCAACACGAGAATGAGATGATCACCCTCCAACAAATAAATCACATCCCTGCCAACAGGGAGCAGCCAGACTTCGCTTGCAGATGCGCAACCCAACTCAACAAACTTTTGGTCACCAAAGTAAGCGTGGGAAGCAGTTTTGAGCTCCATAAAGCAAAATGACAACCAAGAGAATTATAATCCCTGAACTTGAATAATTCCTAATCGTCCCACTCACATGACAACCGCATAGTCGGGGGTTTTGAGATCCTGCGAACGTCAGATGGAGGTTACTCCAGTGTAAAGAGCGAGAATTTTACAACCATCCATAAAACAACCGTCAGGAAAATAACTCATCTCTGCTAAAACAATGGGATTTCAGAATTCGCGAACTATGTAACACTGCTGTGAAGGATCTGGGAGACTCAACCCCATTGAATCAACAATTCATCGCCCTCTCCGTAATCACAAAAACGTCCTACTTTGTTGAGTCAAAAACACGCCACTCGGTGAAACAGAAAATGAAACCACTGAAACGCTTCTAGTCACCACTTCGGCTCAATGCCAGTTGTAACCACATGGAGAACGAGCGGCATCACATTTCAGCAGTACCCCGGAAACAAATTAGTTGAAAGGGCAAACCCAACATCCAAGTGCGCAAACTTCCCGTTTCACAATAATGTAAAATGCAACTGAAAAAAATCTCGACCCATTGAAGCAGTAACACAGGATTGGGATCAAGTTTCCAAATACTGCTGAACATTTCTTTTAATCTCATGCCTTTGGTTCAGAGTCCACTCTCAAATACACAAAAGATCTGCCACACTAGCCTCAGGCCTGTCCACAGCACTACAAGCCTCCGACTCGGCAGCACTGGCCTACGCCGTTGGAGGAAACCCAAAAGAGAATACTCAAATTTCTTATTCTAGAGGTAAGTAGAAGTGAACTCATGCAAGCTAACCGCTCCAATCCAGTACAAATACTCTTCATCCACTTCAAGTTCCAATTTGTACTTCATGAACGCAAAATGTAGATTCGCTCTGGCGGCTTGAACCATTTCATTCCTTTCTTCCATCCCCTCTGCAACTCCCCGTCATTTTGATAAAACATGCTAAAAAAAATTTTGGATCCGAGAAAACTAAGGGCTTTGGTATAGAAGGTGGAACAACCACCGGTTTAAAAATGTAGAAGGCTTGAATTGCTCATACGACAACAAAAACATGAAAACGTTACAAAAACCCAGAACTGGAGTGAAAGGGCGCCGAAAGTTATGAGCCCAAGTAGCGAACATACCGCACGAAGAAAAGCAGCGCTTCCCAAAAATTAAAAACTCCCAAAACCCATTGGATTTTGTGGGTAGCCGGTTTGATACGGAGGATTGCACGGAAAAGCACCTGGATACGGATAGTGTGAGCCAGGCACATGGATCGGTGCAGGCGAGGAGTAGGGGAATGCCGATGGGTGCGTGTACGGAGGCGTGGACGAATACTGACCATATGAGTAGCCGGAGTGGCCCGGCGGGAACCCCATTTGGTTGGGTACCTGCCCACCTGGTCCCGCATTACCATGTGGATAGCCTGGTGGACCCCCACCCATGCCCATAATCCCGCCACCCATAGAAAGCGGCCGCGCGACGGAGTAGGCAGAACCCTGGGCCTGGGCGTAGTGAGGGCTTTCAGTGGCATATGGGCGGTGCAGGAATGGCGATACTTCTCCACCCGTCGGAGTGGCAGATGTTGGCGTTGGTGGGGCAGGTGGCACGGGCGAGGAATGCGTCAGCGCCGATACAGAAAAGTTCCCACTGCCGGAGTGCGGCGGGTAACCGCCGCTTGAGGGCACCATTTCCGCGTTGAAGCCCACACTCAGGTCTGGGTTCACTTGCCCACCAGGCGTTGCTGAATCTCTAATGTGAGCAATGCTCGGAATCTGGTCAACTAATGATACAAGCCCTGATAAACTCTTGGAAGACATGTCTTGCGGAGTCTCCTCTTTCAGCATGCGTGGGGCATAGTTTCCATACATCATTCCCACGTTGGAGGTCGGGGTCGGCGGATTATGCGAAGGAATTGAGTTTCCGCTCGGCTCCATTTTTATTGAGTTCTCGTCCAGAGTCGCCATACCATGCTGCTGTGTTTGCAGCTGCTGGGGTGGCATAGAATCGTCTGTCGCGGACGACGAACTTTGCCTCAGGCCTGAGTCCTCTTCCTCAGTCTTCACTTCCACGTCTGACTTTATCCTAGCCGATAGGGTCGCTGGGGGCGAGAAGTCTGCAGGACCAAGACTCGGTGACGGTGGTGGAGGTGAGTCAAGAGTATGTGATTCTTCTGTTGTAGTCAGTTCCTCGGGTGTTTGGCTCACATCGACGTTGTTCGTCTTTTGAGCTAGGGAAGAGCTGGCAAGCACTGGGGAACACATGTCACGCGCGGGGGATCCACTGCTCACACTGGTATACGCATTGCTGTCATTCGGGTTCGGAGGGGTGCCTTGATACATCGTAGAGCTGTAGCCCCCAGGCGAGGAGTACATACACGCGTCACTGCCTGAACTCGGCGTGCCACCGTTCCACATGCTAACGTTGCCATTGGCATTGGTCAAAGCACTATTGCTAGTATTGCTTATACTGGGAGAAGGTTTCTCCACGGGAACCGCTGCAGATTGCTTCGGCTTTGGAGGACGTCCACGACGCTTTTTCACAGCAACAACCTGACCGTCTTCCGTGACTGTGGTCGTCACCTGACTTCGTGGGGCAGGTCGCGGAGCTGGGGGTAGGCCACCATCTTCTGGGCGGATTTTCCGAGGGCGCCCGCGTTTCTTTTTCACGGGTTGGTCAACACCAGAATCGTCACGAGCGCCTTCAGATGCACCGCTTTGGTAGTTGGTGCCACTCAAATCCATGAGTGTCCCACCCTCTCCATCACAAACCTTATCCTTAACTTCTAATTTGACATCGATTCCTTTAACATCAGGAAAGATGACTTCACTCTCTTCTAAATCGGGGAGAACGCCGTTAAGGTAGTCTCGCAGTTTCCGCAGAGCAACGTAATATGGCACTTTATCAGCTGCTCTTGGTAGCTGGGCACACCGTGCGCTGGATGACGGCATGACCCAGATTATCTGTTAAAAGAAAAGAAATGCTTCTTTTCAACGAGAGACCAATGGTTTGAAGTAAATGAACAGCGGATTCTCAAGACGACAAGATGCAGGAAACAATATCGTACACCCTGAGTTGAAGACTGCTTAAAAAATCAAACATGAATGCACAATTGTTGGCTGCAATCGTTTCCTAAAATCGCTCGATGCTTCTCTCGTCAGACGGCACGAAAGTAAGCGCGTGAAATACTGAGCGCCCAAGATTGATTTCGTCTGATTCATAGGAAAATCCCTCCGCTTTCACCGCTCATTATAGTTGTACTACAGACAAGAATGAAACGAAGGCGGAATCACCTTCCATTTCGGTAACCATAACAAAGAAACAACACAGGAACTAAAATATTTCAAGATTAATGATACAAAAAGGTTTGAAATACTCACTGAATTGGTGCCTTGAACTGGCTCGGGTTGCTTTCCGAAAAGGAAATCTTTCCGTCCGGAGAAGACTTCGTAGATACCTTTCCCGTTAAAAACGACGATTTTTGGCCGAAACTTCCGAACTTTGTCCACTAATGCCGAACCACCTTCGGAAAAAAACACGGTTACATACAGTATTACTCAAACTCACAACCAGCCATTACGGCAAGCGTCTAACGGTCTACCAGGAGCGAGCGAAAAAAATTACCTTCTTTGATCTCTTTCCGTGATAAATCCTGTGAGCCTTTCGTCGGTCGTGCAACCATGTTCGTAAAACCTATCCCGTAATTGACTAGGCGGTAATCATCATCGGCAGTCATCGGCTCGGGGATTAGTCCAGACAGATGCATACATTTCCCTGAATCCACGAAACCAAATGATCGACGAACGATTTCCGAATTCAATTTTCATCTCAGTACTCACAGAAATGATTTCCTGGTCCGGCGTAATGGTGGCCTTTATAAGCCGCAAACAATCCAGGGTTGATACCAACCTGCGAACCACAGAAATATGGATACTTTCAACAAGGGGAAGAAAAAACTGGGTTCACCAGCGAAGAGAGCTAAATTAACGAAGAAAGAAGTAGTCCCATACCGATCGAGGAAAGAACTTGAAAATTTCTCCACAACGCGATTATTACGGGAAATCCGTCAAATCCAAAATGCCCTCTCAAATCGTATGGAACAAAACCGTATGGCGGTCTTGTTCCTTTCTTTATACTTTCACAAATCGAAAAGGTTATAGCAGACTCACAATAACTATATCAAGATTTGGCGCGAGGTGGTCAGGTAACGTTCGCAGCTTAACTTCATCGACAGACATTCCATTAAAGCGATCCCACTTTTTCCGCTCCTTCGCAGCCGCAGGCAAGGCTCGGATGGCAGGATTTGGGTAAAGTTCGCCACAATCATTACCAAATTCATTCACCGGCTCAGTTTTCACTTTCTTTTTTCTTCCCCGCTTTTTTGGAGCATTGAAGGGAGGTAATTCAGGTTTCGGTTTGAACTCGAGTTGCGTACTACTCCGATCACCCAAGTTCTCCTCTTCCTGAAAGTGATATGGATCCTGATCCTGAGGTTCGTTCTTGATTTGCCCTGGTATCTGCGATTGGTGCATTCCACCAGGTCCGAGGCAAACTGGAGGATGACCCATGTTGCCTTGTTGATTCATTTGTCCCATCTGCATTTGGTGTTGCGACATTTGATGGGAATACATTCCCACATTCATGTCCCCAATGTGCTGACTGGGGTCCATCTGCATATGCTGCTGATGCATGTGTTGATGGTGTTGTTGGTATGCATGCTGATTGTCAGACATGTTGCCGTAATACATCGCCTGGTCATGCTGGTACATCTGTCCAGCATTGTTCGGGTCTTGAATGTATCCCTGCTGCCCATGACCATGATTATGGCCATGATACATGCCCACCCCATCCCCCTGCCTTTCCGGAGAAACTGAATGCATCTGCTGGTGGTCCAACTGGTTTCTGCCATTGGCATCATATTCCATACTCGACATCAAATCGTCCATCATATCGTTAACAGTCTGCGTCCCTTCTCTAAACAACGAGAGACGCTTGATTAGGAACGATCACCTCGGGTGAAAAAATAAAGAAAAATCAGACCTGCAAACCTGACTTCCTGGAAGAGCCCCATCCTTTCGGGCTTCGCGAATACTTCCATTCAGAAGGTGAGTTCGCGCACATAGCTCACTATTCGACAGACCCTAATCCATCGCAAGTGAGGAACGTAATCCGGAAATGCAGAAGAGAAACATGAATGAAACGTGAACACGGTGGTCACGCCAATGGAGCAACAACTATTCAAAGCAATCACACCAGAAGCACACATTCGAAATTAACCTGAACGACCTACAATCTTTGGATATACATTACGCTATGTAATCCATATACACACTTACAGTAAACTGTACATAAGAAAGTCTCGGATTGATTGACGCAGGCTTTCATTCTATGGGAATAAAATCTCACGCGGATGTTTTGGAATTCGTCTCAACAAGATCGAAAAATGAGGATGGGCACACCAGGGAACTAATGGCCGAAATCTGAGAGCACTTCGCACAGCACTTAATTGCTCTGCAGATCTAGCATAATTAATATACTCAAGAGAGATCACACGACGCCCAACAAGAAGACAATTGGAAAAAGTGAATTCGCAGATGCATCGAATAACTTGCCCACGCAGTCCTTCATACCGCATGTGGGAAGAACAAATCATAATGAACCGTCCGACAGGAGATTTTCACGAAAATCGATTATTAAGCATCTCGGAAGCAATATTGCTTTCTGAAGTCAGATTGCGTTCGAAGTTCCGCGACACTTGTTGACCCCGAGATCTTCCGCAAAACCACCACCAGTCAGTTTTATAGAAAAAAAAGGAGAACTTGTATCGTTCGCACAATCCGCATCAATCACTCGACTGTTCCCCTGACAGTGCTTTTTAATAATATTGTACCTTTACACGAGACCCAAGAAAATTTTCGAACTGGTCTCATCAGCATAGAAAAAAGATGTCAACACAAGCATTCTAGGCTGAGGACTGCCCAGTTCCGCACACTTCCATGTAAACCTCTTTGTTTCAAGTGGTAAAAATTGCGTCAAATTTACAAGAATATTTCGAATTCAGAACATGTAGGCTGAATCTGCACTTCCGGGCGCAGCAACCGTAATTCCCTAAAAGATTTAATTCACCACCTACGAAAACTCGACGAGGCGCAACGCTCACCACACGAGCTTTCATGTACGCGGCCATAGTAACTCAACAGAAAATAAAAGTCGAGGACACTCGAAAACATGAGAGATATTACGAGGAGCTTGATTTGTCTTTTTAATTAAAAAAAAATGCGAGGAATCTTTCTGCAAATTCAGTGCAACAATTGGAATCCAGCATTTCAACCCTAGGGCAATCATATTTCAGATTTTCATAGCTAAAAAACCCAGAAAATAACTGTCATTCGTTGAACCATGGAACAGCTATATACAGTATAAGGTACTGTATATAAGCTCAGAACATGGAAATGGGTAACGAAACAGTTATAATCATGGGTGATATTGACACAAGCTTACCTGGATGATAATCTGAAACTGAGCATGAGGTTATTTCAATGAGGTTTCCGCCCATTCACAACCAATATAACAAACAAGCTAGGGCAAAAATGTACAAAGTACACAAAATGGTGGGTGTTAAAATTAAACCGCGGATACATTTTACAAGTATTGTACTTGAATATTTCTTGATTTTAACAAATAATTTATTGTTGTACAGTAGTGCTGTATGCATGCTGGTGGTGTTCCCCAACTATGACAAAATATGCTACGGCTTACATATATTCAGTATCCTCATGAGGTTTTATATACAGTATATCCTCCATGTTTTCCGTCATCACATTTCTTCTGCATTTCTCCCTGTATTTTGGGACAATCTTTGCTTCCTAGGTCATCAACAGATAAATAGCTATTTTAAAATTTTATCGCACAGGCTCAATTTTAAAAGATGAGCGACTGATGCTGCACTGCATACTGTATATAGAACACGTACTTAACGAAATTCATCTTTTCGGAAATATCGAAGAAATATATACGGTCGCTGAAAAAATGTCACAACTCACGAAAATTCCGGGAACATGCTGAAGAGCAAGGCCATTCGATCGAGGAAAAACATGCTCGCCAGAATTGGCCCTTCGATGGTCAGGCGCATGCTGTGAGGTGCAGTGTTGAAATGATCTTCATCCGGGCCTTGACTAACATGATGCCCATCGCTCCACCGTGCCGGGAATCGCAAACCTCTGCCAAAAAGCAATGATTCGTATATGACTAACAACGATTCTCACAGAGCGTCAAAACATATACCGCTCATTCCTCAATATAGAAGAGTGATTCTCCGCGTCACAAAATGTATGTTGCATGCTTGAAAAGTGTTCGCAGCTGCACTGCTATCGAAGAGAATTCAATAAAATTACCGCACTGATCGCGAGAAAGAAAATCGGAATTGAAAACGAAGTTTAGATACACCTGTCTGCAAAAATCGTCGTAGAACACATTGGTGATCGAACTCTACTGCCCCTCAAAAGTGACTGAGGCAAATAAAGAGCGTGATCAGAACTGCGTCTGTGTGTGTCATTCCGGAAATGTTCCACCAAAATACCGTCATGCAAAGAGAGTATTTCAAAATTGCACTGATTTGTGTCACACATGACGAATTTGACGATCGCGAAATTGTTCATAAAAACACCTCATTTTTGAAACAAATACATTTCCACGCTTTCTAAGACCACTCATGAAGGACAATATTTGCATTAAAAACATCTGTTTTCTGCAACAACATACAACAAATCACTCACCGCTGTGCGATACTGAACATTACTCGCAAAATTAACAATGGGAAGGAGCCTAATATATAACTGCGGATACGCGGCTCTCAAAATGTACTTCGTTCGAAAATTTGAACACACAATTCACAGACTAATTGTGGTCTGGTCGACGAATCACAGTACAGTACCTTCAAAAAATGAAAACCTCCAAAATAGTTTCAATACAAAATGTTCTTCTCAGCGCATGCTGAGGAGAACATCAACCTTTTTTCAAAAATGTACAGAAACATGATACACTATACTACATTAATCCACTTCGCAATAATGCATGATGAACATCCGTGAAGACCGAAATTAAAAGGAAGGTAAATCCTCTCTACGAGATTTTCTGTAAAGTATATCTTATGGACAAGTGATTCACTATAAGAGACAAAACTCGCACACTTCATGCACTGGACTACATGCGCGATACAATAACGTTGAAAACTTTGAACAGGCGTCGTCACAAACCCAGTTGTTCCTTCTTGACAATTCTGAGCTAAATGAGTCCTTCCATCATGGCTGCAGTTCCAAAGTATTGTACCAGCTCAGTTGCCTTGATTGGCCAAAGAAATCAATCGAGTATGCTGTGCAGTGGAAAGCCAGTGGGCCTATTCCAAACCCGCGGAGCGAAACTCCGCGGTGAAAACTCATGGCAATTCATTCCCTGGAATTTACAAGGGAATTCTTGGGTAATTTTCAAAGAAACGTTACTCCCGCAGAAAAAATAATAATATGCGGAAATGCATTTTCGTATGTTCTAGGATTTCAGCGTTTATTATTTTTACATTTTACTTGCCGATTCCCTGCTCGAAGATGAACAAAATCAATGAGTGGAATGGACCAGAAATTCGAACCACGAAGACGTGAACGTCCGCGATCCCTCGCCTCGTTTCCGTTTCCAACTCAAAATCTGATCTGAAAATAATTGCCGCGCGGTATATAACCTTTGCGGTATCATAATAATTAGTATGTTATTCATGATTGTTTTGGCATTCAATATCAACGGTTTCTAGAATTTTCATCATTCAAAGAAAATTTCGCACATACAGTATTATCATCTACACTTCGCGCTCCCATCGCTGCAAAACGTCGTTCCTCATTAAAAAAAAAACAACAACAAAAATATCTGATGCTGCCTAGTAAGCAGCAGAAAATTTGAAATCTCTGGGACACATTTACTGTACAGTATACAGTTGTGAGAAATAAAAATGTTGTAAGCTTCTTGTGCAGCACTACTTGGCTGAGTTTTGGAAGACGGTGAGGGAATTGCGTTTCTTGAAGAGCGACATCTAGATAGATAAAAGGTTATAGTCGAGATTAACTTATCTTCTCGTCCCCAGGGATGAGTTTGACACGTTCACGAAAGGTAAACAAGAATTCCTGGAACGACTAATTGCATCATGAATGAGACAATTTAATTTGTCTACTAATATGCTGTACCATTGTTTCCGGAGTCAGTAATCAAGCTTTTCAACTCAAAGAAGCGAGGGATTCCAGGATGCGTCCTAGTAATACCTCCATGAACATTCCCTTGCGCGCACTTCCCCAGTTTAACTTTGATGTCGCACGAACTTCCTGTAACGTACAGCATATGCATATCGGCGACAGCTCTGGATGCATATTTCTTGGCAGACACATATGGTTGGCAATCTTTGAACAGAAGCAGAAGTTTGAAAAGGCCCCAATACTTTTTTTCTCGCGGGTTTGATGCACCAAAAAATGAAAAAACCGAGAATTAATTAATTAAAAAATAAATTAATTTAGTGAAAAATATTCTTGAATTATTTTATGTACCAAAGAAATCGGAATCTTCAAGCAACAGCAGAAGCTTTGGAAAGGCCTGAATGATTATTTTTCTCGAAGAGTTGATCCCACTCACATGATGCATCAGCAATTTTTAAAAAGAAACAGAGGGGAGAAATTGATTTTGTGAAAAATACTTGATTGATATTACGGTATGTACGGAAAAAAAATCGGAAAACTGTATAATATTACACATTGCTCATTAAATCCAAATTTTTATGTTCTACACTTCTGTAGTTCCACAATGTCTTTATATAGTGCATGAAAGTCATACGTTTTTTGAAAAAGTACCGCATTACGTTATTTATCTTTGAGATGAAACTTGAAGGCAATTGTAAAACGTTTACAGATACGATTACTGTATCGATTGGAATCGTATGAATTTCATACCAATACAAAATTTCCAGCTGTTGTAGCAATTTCCGAAACAAAGTGCAATACGATACAATATTTTGGATGGAATTTTAAACCTTACAAATGGGAAGCAATGGTCATCAGTATCACAGAATTCCTTTGCTGTGTGTTTTTATACACTGACACTTGTTCATTTGGTGATGCGGAGTATTTGCTGGTCGCTTCGTGTTCATGCAGTATTCCATTGAGAAAGAGCCTCGGTATGAACAATTTCAGCTGGATTCATATCCAACGAATTTATCGCGGTTGGGCGGTACAGGTGCAGTATTATCTTCCGATTTTTACACGTGTTATACCTGCCCGAAATAAGAGTAAATGTGTGCTGTGGTCTGAGCGGAAACAATCTTCTTCCACGCGAGATGATCAGCATCAGACGGCGGGATGAAGAACAACGTGTAGATGCATCGATGAGAAGGAAAGGTTCTTCCAGAGCCCCAGCGACTTATGCCTTCTCGGACTGGAAAAAACAACACGTGAGGACGAAATCCGAGAGACTGGCGTTGATTTTCCCCATATTTTTCCTTCGTTTTGTCGACGCAATGCAAGCTTGACCTAGACAGAACCTGACCGCTAAAGGTTGTTTCTCTTCGTCTCAGCAGCTTGCGACTATCGCTGGGAGACCGAATAAGGTTACCGAGCCCCGCTCGGAAAGTGGGACGGCCAGCTCTCGGCGACTCGTAATTTTCTCGAATCACGGTCTCCGACATGAAGAGGAATTTTTTCCCCGGGTGCGAACTGATCGACGAGGGTTTTTGAACGATTCCTTGGTCCGTGATGCCGAGCTTCCGGGGAATGTTGGCAGTTTTGCCGCAACATTGACAGTTGCGTCCGTAAAAGACGATGTGCATACATAAAAGAGTTTATTTCACTTCTTAAAAAGCAGAGGAACCAAAAAATACGGTACCGATGCTAGATTTGAACTGTGAGGGGGAGGTCTGATCTGCGCAATAGCTTGCCTCAGGTCTTGATTGTAATCTGCATTCACTTGTTCTCTTGATCTGCTGGATTATTCGGCGTTATTGCTCACTTGAGCATGCATAGTGTACTGCATGCATGAAAGCATCTGCTACCAATATGCACAGTTATCGATGTGAATGAAACGAAGTTTTTCGCTTTGTCCTGCAAATATGATCTCTCACAGGAATCTAGTGGTAGTGTTTCTATCCCAAGCCGCATTATTGTTCAGTGTCCTTATATCAATACTAGATTCGGTGTGGCATTTTCTCCAATAAAAGACACTCGCACGGGAAATAAAATAATATCATGATTTTGCCAATGAAGAGGAGATTTTTCCGAAGTCTTGAAGATCACTTGAGAATCTTTTTAATGAAATACAGTAAAGTACACGTATTACAATGTTTACTTGAGTACCATCCGCCCTTGAGTAGGACGAGCACCTTCACTTTACACATGAACATTTCTATAAAAATATACTATGTACTGTATTTCCAGTTTTTCCACACAAGACGTGCACCCCAGTTTCTGTTAATCGATAAATTTAATAATGTATCGGGATCAACGATAGATACAACTTCGACTTTAAATTTAAAATTTCTTTAAATAAAAAGTTAAAAATATGAAACAAATCCAAATCGAAAGTAATCACATTTTCTTTTGAAGCTCAAACATGTTTATACTTGTAGCTGTTCGCCTTTTTTATAACATTGATCCTGTGATTCAAGTACTGTATCATGCGCAAAAAATTTTTTAATTTGGAAAAATGTGTACCAAAGTAACATACGCGCCCCATTTCTTCATGCCGGCTTCCCAGAAGAAAGGTTTGCCTGCTGTTAATTGATAAATACGTTCCTGTCCATTTTAGTACATTTTTTATATTTGATTAAAAGAATTGCATCCCATTTATTCTGTCCAGAAAAGAACGAAGAACTAACGAAAATGAAAAGTTGTTTCCTTCGCCGGAAACAACCGGAAACGAAGATTGATGTACGAGAGAATTTCCTGCAGGAAGCGGCGCGTAAATGTTCTTGTTAGTTCGCATGTTCTTGTTTGTTTCTTGAAATTGAAACGAAAAGTGAAAAAATAGTATTCAGGGACATATGATTTAAATCTTGCAAATGGTACTTTATAGCGTCAACATTTTGGTGTTCGGATCGTTCATCAGGAATCCAATAAAATGAAAAAATCTGAAGAAAATGTGCTATTTGTGAATGCAACTATTGAAGATAGCGAGAATCTCTAAAATATTGAAGAATTATAGAAATATGTCAGCACGAATGAAGGATCAATGCAAATAAGGATGTGCTTTTTTTCCAAATTATTCTTGATGTGTTCGTAGGTTGACATCACGGCTCTTCGAATGTTTTTGAATGTTTTTGAACGTAATCTACACTACAGTACTTATAATGGAAGCTGGTTTTTCAATCAATGACAAAGTTGGAAAACTTAAAAACCAAGTTTAATCCACTTGCAATGAAACACTTTCGGTAAATTTGATGATTTCTGAAATTCCCATCAGAAGTGAATAGGTGGAGCCCCAGACCGAGGGTTGATCTTCCTTTGAACTTGAGTTTCGAGGGCAGGAACGTAACGATTCTCCAAAATCGTGATCGCTTTTTAGTTGCACTTGTGTGGTCACTAATCCGCTCATCAAAGCCAGTTTTGATTGATGTACAAGTATGATTGGGTCGAATGGTACGGCACTTCGTTGCAGGGCGACATAGTTCATGGATCAGAGATGCTCCCTGTAATGATGGATGGATGAAATCATCCGTCGTGTTCGACGGACCCGCGAGCAGCAAGAATCAATTCTTTATTAATAACTCAAGCTTAGGATCTTTCTCCATGCGGTACAATCTTGAATAACTTTTCTGATCTCTGATTGTGACCCGGAAATTTTCTAACGCGCTTGGATTTTGAATGCTTTTATTGAGCTGAGTCTCATTGAAACCGTTATAGTCACGTGGAATAAATCAGACTTGATCATTGTGATCGTGCATGAGAAAATAGAAAATGCGTGGTGTTTTTGCAACATGGATTGACCTTTTAATATTCGAGAAGTGCTTCCGGGCTTGGATACAGGTTATCCTGTACATCGCTGAAGGCTGACCCTTATAAATTATTCTTTCAATGACGGATCCGTATGCCCCTTTTGGGTCCAACGGGCTACTTGCTAGCGCATATGCATGAATTTTTCGAATTCAAACAAAACACTTCTTCAAGTGCCGTCCGGTTTTCTGAACAATGTCACTGAATCTCGATTAAGTCAAGAAACAAAGTCAGCTCTTTTGGGGGGTCCCTCTGCTGGAAATTTCTCATGCTTTGGACATTTTCCTAACTGTGTTTAATTGAATGCCCGTGAAAAAACGAAGAAAAATGTCCCTCGTGTGAAGTTCAAACGAATTATCGATCACAGAAGCTTTTTAAATGCAGGCGGACTCTCTCTAGTCTACAGCGTATCTCAAGGGAAAATAAAAAATTGTTATAGGGAGGATTTTGTTTCAGAGAACCCCTACAGGCCTACGACATCGGAAGAGAGCCCAATGCTGCGATCAAAATAAAATTCGTTATAGAGAGAAAATCGTTATAGACAAGATCTTTGTAGAGAGAGTCCACATTTATAATATTGTATTCTTCCTTCGATTATATTTGAGAGCAAGTCAATGGGGGTAAAAAAGAAGATAACTGTGTGTCTCGCTCCTGCGAAATTTGCTCTCAGACAGTTTTCTCTATCCGATACGCTCTCTCTCTCTCTCTCTCTCTCTCTCTCTCTCTCTCTCTCTCTCTCTCTCTCTCTCTCTCTCTCTCTCGCTGAAAATTCTTTTTATAAACCCTTATGTTTTCTCCAACTCGGACACCAGTGAAATCTAATGCACGAATAAGAAGTATTACTGTAGTGCATTCTCTCACATAACTCACAACACGTATGATCTAAAACAACAGAATTGGCTTCGAATTCCACCCTCTCTTCTCATTTCAGGTAAGGTAAGAAGAAGAAAACGGTTGTTCAAATTTTTATTACGAGAACTCGTGCACTGCATATAATGCCTCGGCCGGTCCGGTCATCCGGGTGTATATTTAATGCTTTGGGAAACGAAGTAGTTAGGAGACGGGAAAGTCAATCTTCTTCATCGAGCAACGCCTTTTACTGATAGGTTTTACGAACGCTGAACAGATAGAGACGGACAACGAAAGTAGCCGAGGGTGTTACCAGCAACACCGGTAACGCTCTCGGGTGTGTCCTGACATCCAGTCAATATTCTTCGGGCAGGGGTGAGCTACATATGTAGTGCTTCTTACTTCTTTCATGCTCGCATAAAGGATACTTCAAATATACAGTATCACCGAACGTGTTTAATTTGTCGTTAACATTTCTCAGACCACCCCCCTCCCAGAATACTCTGATAATCCGCTCACTTAGTTGAAACGAGTAGTAGGACCCCGATGCGTCATCACTGGACCGGAATAATCAAAGATGGAAAACATACGCTAGGGTTGAATAAACATATTAATACATGCCTGTCAACTAATTAATTTGAAAAATCTCCATAATGAGTATTAAGAGGAAAATTGCTCAGAAATCCTGGACAGCAACTGGTTTTGATTGCTCTTGTTTTGTTAAGCTGGCCATGTTCAAAGTGAGAGTAAATCTGTCTTATAACATTACCTGGCACGTACCTCAGCGAATTGCCTGGCACACTTATAGAATTGCTGAAAAAGGTATGTAAGCTCAAGTTTGCAGAGCAATTTTCCTTCAAATCTACTGGGAATGATTTTTGATTTGTCAAAGAGTCTTTTCGCTCCTCATAAACGTCAAACTGGACAGAAGACATATAGCGCTGCGTGGCTGACAAGTATTCGATAGTTCATTTGTCCAGCAGCTTCTAGTTCTTGATGCCCCATTCTTTTTCCTGTTCTGGATTTCATTTTATTTTGCGGCTTCTCGAAATGGGTTTTCCACTACTTGCTTTGGCCAAAGCTTCGAGGGATACCAACCTCAAAAGCCTATGGTTTCCCTTCTAAAATAGAGTTCGAATAAAGTGGCTATCAGAAGAGCTACGCCGCCTATCAATTCATTCTACAATGAATGTATTGGCTGCTTTTAAAACCCAAAAGCCAATTTATCAGCAACCCACAACTACAGTAAAGCGAAATTGAACTGCAGATGACCTATACGCGGGTTCCTAAATTTACGAGCAAAATAAATTTCCCAGACGGCCTGTTAAACTTCGCCTCATCTCTTTCATCTCAAAAATGAGATAAATATTGAGAAAATACTTCGCTGGCTTCCTGAAGCTTGAATGGTTTTTCTCAATTCCATTTTAGCGAACTTCTACAGAAAATGCAAGTGGATCTCAGGAACTAACTGCTTCACTTGAAAAAATATTGACACATCTGATGCCTTTGATTAACAGGTAATCTGGGATTGATCCATCAAATGACACACGATTGATAGAAATGAAAGCTGTTGAGGCTTGATTTCAGCTTAAAACTCAATTTACCCCTTCTATTCTTACTAAATACGGATTTCAAATAGAATCAAGAGTATCCATTCTTTCTTGTTAGAAGAGTTATTTTGGAAAAATCAAGTTTCAGACATGTTACAGAAGAAAAATGCAAGCGATTGAATAGAGGGCGTGACTTAGTTGCAAAGATCGAAGAGTCGTTACCCGAGCAACAGCTGATATCCGAAAAGTTGAGTCTCCATATCCAATGCGGGATTCCAGAAAGAGCTTGGTGAGAAAGAATTTATTGTAGCTGAGTCTTGCTTCCCGTGATCATAAATCCGAGGCGAAAGGTTCAGTTTGGGCCAAAAATGTTAGCGGTGTCGTAACTCGGTAGGGCGGGGGGGGGGGGGAGAAGGTAAGTTTTAGCATCGTTGGAGTGCATGAGAAATTGCAGCCTTCGATCCTTAATGGCAACGGGGTACGTATACGTATCGTGACAACGGAATCGAAATCGTGTTTTGGTTGGGATTCAATCAAATGTTTCCCACGCCTCCGGTTTTACATAGCAGACGTGAATGAGGGATGGCAAAATTACTATCGAGACTTTTCGCCCAGCGACGCGAGGAAACTATAGTAAATAGAAGCATGCATCGGTCGATTTTTTAACGTTTACATTCGGGCAAAGGCGTGAAATTTCTTCGAAATCCTGAAGTAGCGGCTCGGAGCCGAATCGGGTATAGCGAATTCTACAGTTCGTCACGCTTCGTTGTTCAATTCGACCTTTCACCATTCGTTCATATATGCTAATCCTGTCGTCTACGATCTGTCGACATCGTGGAGCGAATGATTACGGTATTTCAAATTAATACCGCCCTTTATTTTGTTGACTTTCCGATACGGAAAACGACGTTCTGGAAAGTGTCTGGATTTCTACAGCTCCCACATGCTCTCAGAAAACTGTGTCTCATTCTTCCTCGTTGCGAAAGAAAAAAAAAGCACGAAAGTTCCCGAGTAATCAACCTCCGCATATGTCAGTGGCTCAAGGAGCGGGTCGTCCCAGTCGTGACTCAGCTAACTTTCGCACAGATAATTTGGATCATTGAGAAATCCCCCTCTGCAGTACCAGGAAGACGCTGTTAACTTTCTTCAACATGTACAGCACATGTCTGAATTATATCTACCCGCCTCCAGCGATGTACATGCTCTGCACATTTGTCTCATTTTTACTATTGCCCTTTCTTGAACTAAGTGAAATTTACGAGATGATGTCAAGATTGGTTTGCGCCAAAAATTATTGAACGAATTTGACGAGAAGCAGCTTACCATGAATAGAAAAAAATTGCCGTAAGTTCTTAAAGTTGAAAAATGTTAAAAATTTCTCCATGAAATTTCGATATCTTATTATTGAAATGGATCAGCAAATGCTGAGACAAGAATACTGTGGGAGTCAAAATAATTGTATTCGAATCAATGAGAAACTACTGCATATTTAATGAAAATTAGAATAATTCATTTTTTCACAAGACCTCTTCATCTTTAATAACAGAACACACAAAATTTGATATAGAACCTAACTTTTCCAGGCTTTGCTTCAGCGCAAATTGGATTGACCGGGTCTTTTTTCTAATACATAAAAACAATGCACCGAAGTACGCTTTATAGTGAACACAAATTTATTTTTCAGTGAGATTTTTACTGTTCGAACGAAACTCTTCGTGAAGATTGATGTAAAATTATGATCGATAAAAGCTAGACAAATCTATGAATGAAAAAATGAATAACGAGAACAAATAGTAGTAAAAGCATTTTATGGACTTCGGGCAGGGGAGTTTATGAGGGTATCTGGGAAGTGTGATGCACTTCCACATTTGCAGGGATGTCAGTGCAGTAATAGCAAATTTTTTCATTTTGGAATACCGCTTTTAATCGTAAAGGTATTCATTCCATTCTCAATAACCTGTCGAAATTGTATTGTCCACATGAGGAGACGCGGCCATAAGACCGGATGATTTACGTTACGTCAACTTTGAAATGAGTTATTTCAGCTGCTACTGGGGATGCGTTCCGCAAAATGCAGGAAAGTCCTCTAAGACAAGTACTATCATTCGAAGCAACTGAATCTTTTCCCTATAAAACAGAGAATAAATTGAAGCGGATAAAATTGAAATTTTCATGCTCGGTTGGCTTTCCGAAAATTTAAATAGGTTCTATCTCGCGAAATCACTGTTTGATCCATTTCAGCAACCGTTATTATTTGGGTCACTTCTGAAAGTACCAGAGAGCGTCCATTTTATTTTTTTCAAGAAAAAACCATGATAATCAACTTTATTTAAAAAAAGTGAATCATATTGCGAACTGGCGTCCTTCCTGTGCGCGTAACCAAATCGAATACTTCCAGAAAAATACTTCCTCGTTGTTAGCTGCTTTCATGCTATTTTTTTACTTTAATCTAAATTCGCCGTGCTGGCCGCAGTGCAGCTGAGTCATCAAAAAATACGATGCGGTTTGCTTTGATTATCTGTGTTTTTTCACCCCCCTGAAATCCGCTCAAAAAATCAAGTTTATTCCAGGGAGCAATACAAAATACAGTGGTGCCTCGGTTAGTGGACTTGATCCCATGCAGGGATAAGCTCAATAGCAGGATGGCCCTTAGAAAAAGGGAGTGGACAGTAGCTGATTAGAAAGAGGCCTCAGTTCTGGGCCTCCCAAAATGTTCCACAGGATGGTATCAATGGGAAGCTACCATGAAATGACTGATCTATTCCACGTCTTTTGAAATTTTCCAGAGTACTTTACTGATTACGTGTACACAGTATTAAAATATTGAACCACAAAATGCTGTAACATTAAAAGATGCAGAAACAAATGAAGACTTGAATTGATCAAGAATGTAACAAAACTTACATCTTCTCCGAAAATAAAGTTGCTGACCCCGCCGCATTTATCCAGAGCAACTAACTTTTTTTTTGTTGGAGTACACTACAGTTTTTGCAGTGAATTACCCACGATCCAAACCACGAAAGACGGTTACTGCTGTCTGGGTCCATCGTGCGGAACATTTATTTTGCGAGGCTTCCATTATCTGGTGTACCAATGGCCAAAAGTTTCAGGAGTCGTGCTTTTCAGGGGAGACGTTTTCTGTCTTCTTCCATTTGGCCCTTCGTTTCAGTCCCCCCCCCCCCCCCGCACACGGGTCAATGTAAAAAGGAAACAAATCCTGCGATTCATTTCCGGCGACTTTCGCGGGGCTCCATTCTCAGTCGGACAGTTTCGATCGCATTTCGGACCAGGCGCTCTCCGCTTTCAATCGCGGGCGTGGCGCACGTCCCGTTGCGAACGTCGATTCCCTTCCGTCGATTTCCCGTGCACACTTTCACGTCGTCCTCTGCACACGGGCGCTTTAATGGTTTGCGAGGAGTTGCATGCAGTTCAGAGTCTTCGAACGGCATTTCATGAAGAACAAAACGGAAAAGGATTTCCGTCTGGATGAATAACGATGCTAAGTGTATGAGCAGTGCATGATCGTGCGGAACACCGAGCAGGGAGGCAAACGAGTGCGAGTATTTCAGCCGCCCGAACTAAATGCTGCGCTATTCCGAAAGGAGAGCTTCGAACGATGAAAATGGTTGAGAATTTATCGCTTGTTATTTTACTTTCTAAAACGGAGCGTCGTCGTTCGGAGAAGTAAGCTGCATTTAATCGCTCATTTGAGATGCAGAAATTCTGCACGTGAACTCCTAATCGTTGTTTCTTGCGGAGATTTCAAATCGCGAAGGACAGAAATCCATCCGAGGTGCCTAGACATTGTGCTCAAGCTCTGCATTCGCTCAATTTAAGATTTTCAATTTTTACCTATATTCACGAACTACAGTAGTTGAAGAATTTATCCAATGTGAATACAATTCTTTCCAAATTTGTCAACTTACCAACTATTCACAGCCAAAAACATGAAAACCATGCCTCAACAAGTGGTGCATTCCTTGAACATTCGCCACTGCAGTATAGATAAAAAACGAAATAAAAGTATGGCGCAGTGTATATTTAGATATGATCAAACATGGTTTTTGCACATCCATAATGACATCAGGGTGCAAGGGTCATTTGTGTATGCTGTAAATGCATTTTATCCTGATATTATGTTGTCGTAGACTGTTCCTGGGCTAAGAAGTGCGTGTGGAAAAAGATATTTAGGCAAAAGCATATGTGGGCAAATAAAGAGCTCGTGGAAAGAAAAGCATGATTTTGTCTTCATATTTTTTGGACCGCGCACATTAATGCTCATGCTATATTGGTTCCATCCTGTTTAAAACCAGCTGCGTACTTTTTCGTCCTTATAAATTTCCGTGATCATGTTCTTTTTACCATGTTCTTTTTTTCATATATGTAGTATAATCGCTCATCGTATTTTATACTTATTTTTAAATCATCTTCTGTCACATTTTCAAGGGGGAGGGGGTTATAGCCGTAGGTGATGTTTTCTTGTCTTTCAAGTTTTTCTTTCTAATGAGCTTACACACCACCGTAATAAAACCCAGGCTCTATAAAAAGTTCACCGATGACCACTTCTATAAGCACCAGCATCTGGCCAACGTCGTTCGCCAGCTTTTTCGAGTCATCGTCGTGTAATTTAATGCGTATGGTTCTGGTTCTCGGAGTTGACCCGTTGATTGACTACTCTATTTCCGGATTGCTTAACTTTTTTCCGCATTGTTACGACAATGATCGGGTTTGCTGCAGACAAGAATTTGCTTGTTAGTGTGGAACACGCCTCGCTAATTTCGAGTTGCGTCGCTGGACGACCGATCAACTCGGCGCAAGACAACTTGACGTGGACAACTGAGCTATATTTGAAAATTTAGCTTTGCAACGACCGTGCGATAAGACAATTCGGCTCTGCGAATATATCTCACGCATATTGTCAATTTGGAGATGATTGCGGTTGTCAGGTTTGGGTCATTTTAACTAAAAATATATTTGTCGATCTAGATCGCTTGAAAATTCATAGTTTCAAGCGTTTCAGCTAAACGTAACTTTCTCACCACTTCCATTATGTCTCAAGTTCCGTTCAAAAATTATCCGAATTTTCAAGGCAAGAAATGGAATCTAAAATTTTCTAAATCACACCCACCGAAGTATTGCGTAGAGATATGTATATTCGTGCGGCTACCTTTTAATTTTTTCTGAGGCGTCCAGTTTAAAAACAAATAAGGTTACTTTACTTTCAAAGCTGAGGAGCTTCTCGGATATTCAACTGTCTCCAGTTTCATCATACAGGCAGGCACATTTTTACATCGGTGGCCATTTTTCCTTCTTCGCCGGGTTGTCTTATTGCCAAGTCTACTATGTAACCTTGCCTTTCGGCAAGTGATCGCGGATTTTCTTTGACGGGTTCTTGCGAAGCCGACTTGACGACTCGCCCAGTAGTCAGAGGACGAGTTGTCCAGCGCCGCGTTGACCGAATTCTCACTTCCCATGTTTCGCATTTCTCCATTATTCCGAAATTTTCACGTTTTTCTGACTGCACCTCTGCTTGCCCCCCTCCCTCCGACAGCTGCATAGTTGGGAGGGAATAATTGGAGTGAATATACCTGTGGTATTATCAGATTTGCGCAACTGAAGGTTTGCGCAAGTCGGTCGTTGAGGTTTAAGACTCGGGCTTGTTGACAGGGACCACTGAGATGGGATCGAATGTCGCTCTGGAGGACATTGCAGGGACCCATTTGCGATATCAAATGCCTTTGCATTAAAATCTCATTTCGTGAGAACTTTTGAGACACGCATTAAAGGGACGACGAACCTCCCTAGAATGCGCAGTCAGCCTTGATGTGGAAAATCCGAAACTTTCATGAGGACTAGCAGATGAACGGTAAAAGAAGCCCCCTGATAAATTTTAGTCCACCAGAACTAGTCTTGTTTTCGAATTTCCATGATCTTCGATCATCCGTTCGTATGATTATGTTACTTGGTTTGTTGCGGGATATGTACAAGTACGATGCATTATAATTATCAGACATCATGCGTAATCAAATATCCAATACTGCAAGTGAATATTTTAGTTGAGCAAATGAACAGCGGCTTAATACAGCATCGATAGCTTTCAAATAATAGGCATATATAGCGCTACCATGAACATCTTTTTTTTTGAATAAAAGAAACGATTTTCTTCCCATCGATAGAAACCTTCAACCATGCATCAACATGTTAGTTATTCTTCAGAGGAATCCTTATTGTCAGTGTTCATAAATATTGATAATTTTTTCTGAAAACACTAGGACATTTCAAGTCTAAAAATGTGTGATTACACATACAGTACTGTATATGCACACTATAATCTCAATCATTTGAACTTCGATCAACGTAAATTTTTCATTTTAGCTCGTATATAGTTTATAATAAATCAAGGAATTTAAATTCTATGGTTTTAACATTTGCCGGCTTATTTCCCTCTATAGTAAGCATTTCGGATGTGAGTTTTTGTGAAATTGAGATAAAATTGATTAACATCAAAAAGCTTTAAAAACAAAGTTTGCAACAGGAGAAGAGAAGCTGGTGTGATCTGAAGAAAAGAGAAGCCGGCCATTGATACACGTCACAAAATTATCCCATTGAAACTTCGTGAGGTCATGCTTGGAAATCGTTTCTCTTAAAAATTTGCAGGAATGTTGGTAATGGGTCGGTCTCAGTATATTGATAAGACAACATTTTCATCCCTGAATCAGTTTTTTCATCATCAACTGTCCATGATAATTTATTTTTCGGGTAAATGCATTCTGTCATTTACCCACACAGGGACGGAATAATAGAATTACCCTTTAGTTTCTCTATCTAAGCCTCTCTACTTCAAAATTGTCGATTGGATCGTAACGAGGAGCAAATACAAGTTTCGCACGAATAAGAGCAAGAAGCTGGCCGACCAGTCCATCATCACTCCTTCCCGCTTTCTAACCTGTCATCCAACACTTTTACTGAAAACCCAATCCACTCCATACCAAGACCCATGAACTAGAAAAGTATGGGCAGTGACTTGCTCTTCTCGTAAAAACACCATCAGTCTTCAATTCGTGACTGCTCTAATATGAACGTCATGCTAATAAAAATACTATTCCATTGTGCGGGAAAAAGTTTGTATGGTATCCTACAAGCAGGTTTTAATGCACAGAACCATTGTGTTTGAAAATTAGTATAAAAACAGCATTGAAAACGGACGCGGTCCTGGAGAGGTATATAAAGTTCATTACGCCTGATGAATTCAGTTTCAATTAAATTCCGTTTCCCGTCAAGTTTTGCGTCGAGTTAGAAACTACAAGTTATAGGTTCTTCAACGATGTCATTCTTGACATCTTTGAAGAACCTAAAACTTATTTTTCATCAATAATGCTCTCAAAATGGAAATGAAGAAACGGGGGTCGAGTGTCAAGTTTTCGGAATAGACCATTTCGAATATAAAATTTTTTAATCTTCTGAGGCTGACAGCACTTTTCACGGCGATGACATACAACTACAGTACAGGTAAATCCAATTCTAAATAGAATGACTGTAATTCCTCGCGTTCAACTGTTTGAAGATCTCGAATCATTTGTTTAAAAGTCGTGCTTGCATAAGCATATTCGAATTTTGAAATTTTAAAGGTACAGTATATCAGCAGAGAAACTTCAATCCTCAGACGAAACGGTAAGTTGTGTTTTTCCGATTGCACACTGTTTCTTTTAAATGAACTATTGCTAAGAGAGAGGCAGTTCGCATTTTTGGTTTTATCAGACAAATTCTGAAAAAATGCTCTTCATTTGAAAAAAAAATTTCGTACACGCACTTGTATAGCTAAAATACCGATTACGCTACACCAAGTTCGATTCACTCCCTCGTGGCCAGGGAGACGCCCACGTTTATTGCGAAGGACCAAAGCGAGAATTTCCACGAACCGTGAATCAAATTCGAAAAACGCAGAAAACCTCCATGTCCTTTTTTACGGCATAATCTAGCATGGTAACAAGTTTAAGAGCTCATTTGATTTTGCTTGCAAGAATGGGTCGAATATTTAGGCTTTGATGACCAATCGATAAATCATTCGGTTTGAGAAGTATGGCCGAAATATTTAGCGAATAATGTCATCGCTCTCTGCGTCTCAATTGAACGGGGAGCTTGGAATGCACAGTAGTTACACGAGCAAAAATTCCTCAGCTATCGGCTTTGAACGACCCGACATAAAATACCTACCCGTCGTTTGGGGTTGTCGAGAATCGTGTTGGTAACATACCTCCTGCGTAGATCCGCTCGGAGTAATCGGGAGAAAAAAAAATGTTCGACTCTTTTTTAATACTGCTCTAAAACATATTTTTTCGAACGGCGCGACAGATTTATCCAGGAAGCACGCGGTACTGAACTTGAGTCGACTATTGAACTCTAAGCAATAACTTCTCTTTCAAGGCTGCATGTCCAACCTTTTCCCCTCGCCGACAAAACGAGCAGGACAAGATAGCCGCGTCCGCAGCGGTTAACTCTTCAAAAAGAATAAATATCAAACCTGTGATTCAGCAAGCGTACCAACACACGCTGCACGCTCACGTCTATGCGTCTGAATCCCATGCCTCAGAATGATACGAATATGACGAGAGAATTTCCGTCTGCATTTACAATAAGATCTTTCTTTTTCCCTTTTTCAAAGAAATAGTTGTGACGTCGCCACAACTATGGCGAGAATTTGCCATTTTTACGTACGGTATATACAGTATTCTTGAAAGTTAATGGCCAGCCCCATAAAGGCGATCAGCTGTTATCACCCTAAGGCAGATAATAAATATTTGTATCCAATAACTCTCATTATTCTGGACGCTAATTTTTTTCTGAACCCAAGGCCAAAGTAGGAATTTCGTATGAGAATTGGAAATAGAGTATTTCAAAGTTTTCTGAAGATAATTTTTTTCGCCTATCATCGTTGTACTTGTACGGTCTGACAATAAAAACTAATTACTGTATATCAATTAAGATACTGTAGTAATTTACCCCGATGGCTTATTGGCACTGGAGAGCCTTTAATTTCCGAAATTAATGCCAGGCTAGATCGGAAAATCCCTGAAGAAAAACTGGGCTACGCAAAACCTTTCTAGCAGACAGGAGAGCACTTGATGTTTTTTCTTGCTGAACTGTAGCAAAATGCTAGAAGTGCAATAAGGCAATGAGTGAAAAGAAAGGAGAAAATTGTAAAACTGCACACTCTTTCAATGAAGCCCAGTGTAATTTTCCAAGAATAAGAGGTACATCTTCAGTACCTAGGGATGAAACAAGTCTTTACACATGTCAGAGACGTATGAACCCGAAAAACGAAATCTAAAAGATGTTTTGATAATAAAATACAGTGCAGCTAGTATGTTGATCAAATATCCACCGATTCATTTTCCCTTGAATTGAGTGGGCCAGCTGCACGTCAATGTCTCCTACAAGGGCAACCGTTTGTGCCCTTCTCTATTTTCCTCTATCACCATCTTTCATGTTTATTGGCATGAAATCGCCTCATCATTTCTTGAAATCTATTGCTTATTTAGTACTGTATTCTCGAATCTAGGATTAGATGTCAAAGATGAATGCAGCGTACAGGTCTCTCATGGTACACAGCGATGATCATCATCTCATTGAGAGGCACTTTTAGTTGAAGTGGTGTTATTCAAGTAATTTTGCAAGGATTCTTGGATGGTTGAAATATGCTCATATTTTGCACGGTGTAATCCGCATAAAATACGGAGTATACTTGAGCCTATCATGGTAAGCCTGGCCATAAAAATATTTCAGATGTTTTGATGCAAAACAACCCGTCCGGCTCACATTAAAGATGGATTACGATTTGAGAGCACGTGTACGCCTCTCAACGTAACCTTCACAGTTCGTTGAGAGACAATGTGCTTTTCCACTCTTATTTGTAACTCGGAAAATGAGAACCACAGCTTGACGACATCATTACAGGCGCCAAGGTCGAACTATTTTTTATTTATTTATTTTATTATGCTTGAGATGTGATTTTCTATCGTCGTTTCTCAGGTACGTGAGGGAGAGAAAAAACGCAGGTGGAGAAAATATCGAGGATGAAAATGCTAAAGAAAGGAAATGCCGTGTGAGACAACGTCCTTAGAGTTCAGAGGTAATGACACCCACTAAGAGAATAAAAATCCAGGCGAGCTCCAGCCTGAATAAAAATAAATGAATGAATAAATAGATGAACGATAGATTAAAAAGCAATGGGCTGTACGGTAAACTTCATTACAGTTGAAATGTCGCCTCAAATATCGAGTTGCGTTCCATTGCACTTGAGCCTATTAAATTCAAATAATCCCTGGGAATTATAAAATCCTTCTCGGCGAGATTATTAATGCTCTGATCCCACTGAACTATATGTGTGGGCTTAAAATTAATTCTTCTAATATCGTAGTTACTATTCCTCGCTTCAGCTTTGAGCAAGCATGAGGATTAGTCGAACAAAATAGGTCTTACATTTCTTAAACCTGTTTTATAACTTGCCTCCAGACGCACTCCAAGAATTTAACCCCAATTACTGTATAAGAAATTCGTCTCATACTGGGTCTCCTGATCATATTATTCCTTGGAACCAAGATTTGTCAGAGAGGATTTGGAATTCGTTCCAGAAATGTTTCAGAGACTATAGGTGTTACAGAGTTTCACGAAAGACTTGCTCTGGAAGAAGACACATTATAATTCTCAAGATTGTTGGCGGAATGGTCCTCTTAACTCTGAAAATTTGAGCGTAGCGCTTTGAAAAGCCCTTCATCGCCCACGCTTACACCTGCTTGAAGCATTTCAGAGACTCCAAACAAGGCAAGCGTGAAAGCGACGCTTTTGTGAAAGAACGCGTGGTCGGCGCTTTTTGGGAAATTTAAGGAGGTCTCCGTGCGTGCACGAAAGGGATGCGCTTCCGGAAGACTGTGTCATTAGGCAACGCGGTAGTTGAGACAAAACCTACTGAACAATGTACTGTGCGTCCTCGCCGAGCCGCGACAAATCGCTCTAATAATCGGCCACGCCGAGACGGTTTTGTTTGCCTGTCGCGCATTCGCCACACTCGGCAACCTGACCGGGTCTTTGTATGCGCTAGTCTCGCTGAGAAAAGCGACGATAGCCGCCTTTGTGCGACTCGACTCCGTAGCCACGGCCTCTTCTAGGCCGAATCCGTCGCCCTTTCCTCGCGCTCTGCGGCCAAACTCCGAATCGGGCCACAAAAACTGAGACCCGCGATGTATTTATGCCGATCCTTCTTCCGTTCGGAGAAGAGCTACTGGAGCACGTCCGTCTTTGTGATCCGGTGCTGAGTCCCAGGGTTTCCCACGGAAACTTCTGAGCGTGCTTGCTCCAGCATCTTTCGGGCCCTTCTTCTTATCATGGCAATACAGTGTATGGGGAATTTTGTAAAGAAGCGTGGATGCGATTCGCCAAGCATTTTGAATATGAAAGGGGCACCCACTGCTACGAATACTCGTAGGTTTCCAAGGAGCGTGAACACGAAGGCATCCGAAAACTACGAGCAATGAGAATGTAATAATTTTTGGCCGAACCATGTCATATTCCAATACGAAACGTTCCCGAGTTTTGAAATTTCTGAAGATCTATTGCACTCCCAAGAGGGCCAAGCAAAGCACGACTATAAAAATATAAGGATCATATTCATGCGCTCAAACTAAAATAAACAGGTGAATATTATCGGAAGATTTGGAAGTTTAAGGCAATGAAATTGGAGAGGGAAAATCTTCGCATACACTAGACCACAAATAGTGGACAAAATATGAAAGCTTTCCCCTTTTCCACAGCATGCAGATCTTCTCGGTGGCACTGATAGGAAATAGAGAGACGAATTATGAATGGCTCTAGGAAAGCGATTATTTCCAGTTCAAATGCGAGCGATGAGGCGGAAACATGTTGGCATCTTCAGAAGAAAATATTCTTGGCCTTTGCATTAGTAGTGATCGACGAATGACAATGTGATTTGCGTATAAAAAGGTAAAAGTTTCCCTTTTCATCCCCACCAGGAGCCACCAGATTGTGGTTCTCCAGATGCTGAGGTACTTTATGAAGTGTATATCACTTCTATATCGTTCCACGTACCTTCGTTTAAAACAAATTCCATTGTTATACATTATGTGTGTTCATATAATACTTTACTGTAAATCCTCGAAATATCCGTTTAGGTGAATGCAGTGGAGAGTAAATGATCTCGAATAAGGTTATACTGTATCTGTACTTCCGTGGAAACGCCTTCAGGTCGGCGATGCCAGATAGCTGCATGAAAAAAAAACTACGATCGTGAGACAATCGGCATACGAACAAAAGCTGATTCGAGGACAGAAAAACCATCCATGAAAGCGAAACAGCGCTGAATAATTACTGCATTATGTCCAAGTTCAATATTGTAAAATCTTTCTCCATCATGCAGCTTTGCGACAAACTGCGCGCAAAAAGGAGGGAAATCACGCGAATTCCCAGGAGGAATCGCCAAGGAGGTGCAGACCAGAAAAGTGTACGCAAATGCAGCCTTCAAATCCCGAGACGCGTGAGAAATCGGAACCCGACGACGGTTTCGGCATCCTTTGAAGTTGACGCAATAAGATTCGAAATTCGGGGGAAATTTTTAAAAGCCAGGAAAAAAGATGAGATGAGACAGGCTTGCGCAATGCGTTTGCGGGTTATTGCTCAACTTTTGCTGTGCGCTGAACGAAGATTCGGGGCATCGCGGCTCTCCTGTCAAGATTTCAAAACTTGCACGAAGTAAATCCATGAAAGCTTTGCTCACGTACGCGTGGGTAACGGATCACTGGGTTAGAAAATCTCTAAAAGTAAATAGAAAGCACGCAACCGCGTCATCTTGCAACAAAATGAATTTCATGCCATGAATCTTCTCTTGGTCTCGTAAAAATAATGGGAATATTCTACCCCAACTAATATCGAGCCAGCTAACCTTGATCAAAAGAATTCAACGAGACGATGCTAGTGCTTCGAAACAGTACAGTATTATATGGACGGCAAAAAACCATTAACGGAGCATTTTATTTGCCATTTCGTGGTTATGAAACAATGCATGTGGTTGGATCAGCAAAGGCGAATCTTCAAGTTGCAATATATAAGAAATTCTGAATACATTATGCTATTCAGGAGAAAACGCGTAAAAAAAGGGAAATCCTCGATATACCTTTGTTTAAAATCTGCACCCGTTTTAGTCATCACATACGAGGTGTAGTACAGTATTAAAGTCTATCAGCAGCCATTGAGAGTTTCACATTCTCCGAATAAAACCTTCAGTAGAAAAGAAGGGTCCATCTTACAGCAATCAATATTGTTTTTCTGAGAATATGCAAAATGTCCTCAGGAATGGAAATGTATACATTGCATGACCTTGCTAATATAGGTGGCTGAAAATTATTCCCTCTGCGATTCCGAAAGTTGTGAAAAGATCACTCGCATTCCAACATCGCTACTGTATAAACCTTTCGAGTGGCGTGACCAACCAAATCGCGGTTTTCTACGCACACGCTTCATACTGCGATTTGAGGCGATATGGCTCATTGACGGCATATAGATGTCCATTACGAAATCATCAGCAGTGTATTTGTATTAGCAACGACTATTCCGCAATCCGTTTCGGCTAATTTCCTGCTGAATTTATAAGATTTCCGCCACGTCCACGGCAATCATTTTGTTTCCCAATGTCTCAAAGACAAAAGCCAATCTCCGTCAAAGAATGATCATTTTTCAAGACAATCGGTTCCTCGAAAAGAAAATTTCAGTCAATAACGAACGCGGAATGAGGAACTGAAAAAAAAAGCTGTCGGTACTATTCGGCAATAGTATTGTCTCTATACTCGAATGTCGTATGCTTTACAGCAAATAATTTTTTTGCGCATCAAACACGAAAATGATTTTTTCTTTAAAGGCAAGTGGTACTTCAAAAAAATAATTTGAAATTTTCAGAATCACGGAAGTCTACTGATTATACTCATGCTTCACTTGCCTGTTCATCAGCTAAAGTTTCTTCTACGAAATCAATGAAAAATCCCATCAACTCAAAGTTCTTGTCAGAATGTTATGCATCTGGTATTTTCGTATGCTGTAGCACCAAATGTTCATTATTATCACTAACAATGCACTAATATTTCTCATTTATGCATTTATAAAACGCAAAGGCCGATAACGAATTCGATATATTTTGCAAATTTGCAAAATAAATATATATTTTTCTGTCGAATATTTTTTCTTCAAGTGATTTTTGTTATCTTCAGTAACACTAGCTAACAGATCTAAAAAAGTATACTGTATGCATAATGAGTTCAACGCCTGTATTCTGTAACACAAAAGTGTGTGATGGGGCAGTATACGTACTCGGTAATCGGGAGCGGGTTACATGATCACTTTTCAATTCTTTAAAAAAATTTCAAATATTATATGTCTTAGTATCAAATCAATTTTTTGTCATGCCCATATCTTGGAAATACTGTTTTGTAGTTCTTTTCGTTTGCAAGGCTGTAAACTTACAACGGAGTAATTCTGCTACCTGACAAGAAGAAACAAGCAGAAGCTTTGAAAAATCAAGGAGGAGCACTTCGCGTATTACGACTGTAATACACATAGTCAGACATGATTTTCACATAAATCTACTGCGGCTCGCGGTCATGTACTGTGAGATATAGACTAATTAATATAAGAGTATTTTAGAGAAAGATTGGCAGCGGCATTGCGATTAGCCCCTTTGTAAGCCACTGAGATTTAAAAAGTGCATTTCATACTTGAAGAGGAAATAAATTCTTCTTCGGCTGAATTTTTCGGATACCAAAGATTATCGTCCCAAAGATGCACCTGTCGTTAAGAATCACCAACATTTGATGCGCACATTACGTGGGCTTTTACGGTTAACAAAGTTTTCTGCAACGGAGTTGCCCGGCATTCCGGTCACGTACGAATGCTTTGGTACTGAACTATGTACACGGCGTTTAAAAGAGCGAAATAACATGCCTCGTCAAACCACTGTGACGTAATCGAATGTGTATCTTCTGCCGTGTTTCAGGTTGACGTCCAGGTCCATGCGAGGACAAAACCGAAGTCCGGCGTCAGTCTGCGAGAGGCGCTTTACCGGGAGATTCGGGTGACAGATTTCGCACTGTTCGGCGACGAACAGGAGATTGGATCGGCCCCATAGGGGGGCACTACCGACAAAAGAGACTGGCGTTTGTGAACTCGGAGTTACGAGAACTTGATGAATATTTCATCGCATGAGCCTTGCCGGAGAAAAAAAAGGTTTGGTGCAGACTCGGCAGAGAAAAGCTTCTCTCGACATTCCCCCCCCCCCCCCCTTTACCCGGATTGTACCTTTCTAGTGTTGGTCGTACTTGCTACCTGTAGTGCAGTATTGTACACCCTATGACTTGAATTTGGAGCAAGGACAGGGTAATTCAAACTTTTCAACCTTTTTCTTTCAACACATGGTAATTTTCAGGCTACGAAATACTGTACCGTAAATTGCTTCACAGGAAGGGGAGAAATTCCATAGATATTTCCCAATTTCCAGAGAACATACGCGAAATAATCACGGCTATTCAGGAATCTGTCATTGAAAGTTTACTTCACCTTTCACACAGGATCAAAATTTCATCGCATGTACCCCCTCGCGGTTACCATGTAAGATAATTACTCACTTATACTTGAGTGAGAGACACGATACTCCATGCTTATTTCTAATTTTTAGAAAACTATCCGACTAAACAGTGTCCTGATTATCTGAATGCCTCTATATTCCCTCGTTCTTCAAGGAAGATTCAGATGAGACAATCAAATTCTATGAAAGTTTCTCCGTCGTTCGAATTCACAGTGAAAAGAGGACGTAATTTCTCGTCCAATTATCTTATTTGGCGCTTGAGTAAAACATAATATATTTACCGACTTTATTAATTTTTAATTCTAAGGAAGTCAAGGTGAATCCACGTGGTTATCAAGCGAATGCCCAACACCCCGTCAATCGCAAGAGGATAAAAATTACTTAATTTCAAAACGTTATACAGGTGCTGGACTCTTTTTAAACAAAATTTAAGTGACCATAAACCATTCGTAGTATAGAGAATTTCGTTGCAAAAACTGCTGTAGAATATGAGTAGATGTAGTGGAGGTAGCGATCGCCCGTATGCCACTGCCCAGTAAACTCAGATGCGACCGTGTGCCAGATTAATGCTTTTTTTTGTGGCCAAGGGCCGCAGTGCAGAGGTGATTAGTCCTACGGGCCACAGTAGACAATTTTTGAGGCTCCTAATTTTTAGAAAACTTTTCCTTTTTCAAATTTTCCTGTTTCAAAGAAAAAGTTTCGAATGACTGTATATTATTTATAAGCGTTGTATGGAGCAAAGTTTCGATTTGTAAATTCATCTTTCAATTTATTTTGTACTCTGGTGGTTATCGCCTTGAAAATTTATAGAAAAGGGCCGCGGGCCGTATGTTGGGCACCACTGCGCATACATGGGACCATGCACACAAAAGAATTGTATTGCCGATGAAATTTTTATGCCGAGAAAATCGTTCTAGACGAAATCGTTGCAGAAAGAGTCTACCTGTGTAGCTAATTTTGAAAATGTAACAAGGTTCATTAGGTTATATTACTGTAAATTTCAAGATTACGGATGTGAAGCCCTTTGCAGATGTTTTCTTGAGATGCGGAAAATGCAGGGTAGAGTTATTGATTTTATAATCAATGATTTTTTGAACTTTCACGATGTGGTTGTCCAGAGCGTTCCTGGGATTCTGCTTTGGCGATCATTTCGCCATGCCTCGAGAAGAACTTTCAGACGGATGAAAGTCTGTGATACAGTCTGAAACGTGGGAAATGCCACAGTTTAGGCACGGAAGTCCGACTTCGCTCGCGGGGCTGTTCGATTTTTCTCTCCCTGACCAGGTGTGATCAACACGCCTATGGAAAAAAGAGCCAGGAGTCTCGGAACTGTTCGACCGCACCGGAACGTGATCATGTCTCCATCCATCAATGCCGAAGGACGCTGTGAGCGGTGGACCACAAGAGCAAAAAATCCAGAAGCCTTTTTTCATGGTTTTTACAAAATTGTGAATCAACAACATCAGCTCTCGTGTTCTGTCTCGCAATCCACGACAATAGGAAAGATTTTAAAATTTACTAAATTCACCCTAGTCCAGTATAGAGGCCGCACCGTGATGTTGGACTGCATATCCGATTGGAAATTCTGCAAACAAGTCCCAATATTTTTCAGAGAAACTGCATGAATGAAGGCAGCCATTGCGTTGAATCTGAGAAATATCCAAGGTTTTGCCGTGCTGGTAGATTGTCCTGGAATGCAGTAACACTCAGTAGCTTTAAAGTTAAGCAAATTTTTTTTTTTTCAAATGCATTAGCAATACCTGGCGAATTCGTCCGCGATACACTCTAAAATTAGGGCTACTAACTGGTTATAAAAAGATCGTTAACGCTGGATAATTGCTTATATCGAGCTTAAATCAGACGTAGTTACTTATTGAGCTCAGTTTGGGGATAGAGGTGGAACTGCGGCCTACATTCAGATGAATACCGCATATTATTTTTAAATTACTTGCTATATAGAAACTAATGTACAGTACCTTAGTTGCTCCAGCAGCAGCAGCAGCCACGTGATACACTCTAAAAAAATCTGACTCGACACGTACCTTCGTGCATTGTGGTTCGTATAACGTTTTTAATTCATGCATTCAAAGTATTCTTCGCGCCATGTTCTCCGACACCTCGAGGAGATAACGGAATACTGTATCTTCCGTTGACCCCGTGGACAAATCTTTTTTTTTTCAGGAGCATGCAATTATATATACAGTACAAAAAACCGCGTGAAATTTTTTTATGCTTGTGAATTTCCCAGATTTTATAAATTACTCTTTTACTTTTGTTTTTACAAAAAAATGGGACCCTTGCGAAAGTATTCTAAACAACGAGAGTTACACTGGAATATGGTCAGGTTTTTTTTTTTTTTTGTGCCCCAAGTTGAAATTTCTGCTTGACGACAGCTTTATATCCCGAAATTGATTAGATGCAAACAGGCTTGCTTAGAGTACAGTACTGTACTTCCTTCTCGGACAAAACAATTCAAATCGAGGATTATCTTAATAAGATTCTCTGTTGAGCTTGTGGCGAGGAACATGTAAGATACTGTCGGCGGAATTGTTGGCATTCAGTATGAAACTGAGGTCAATGGGATGTGCGACAAATGGTCGCTGCGGGTTTCAATTTCGGGAGTGAGATTAGTAATGAGCTCGGATCCAGTTTCGGCAGGAAGGAAAGCTTTCGTTCGCGAATGAATGTCTGGATGATGCGAGACAGTCGTCACTTGAAAATCCTTTCACGAGCGGAAGTCGAGATGACGGCGGAATTCGCTGATTGCACGAAAGCCAAGATAAACCGGAACATGGGTTTTCAGCTTTATGATCATCAGCTCGCCATTGTTTGTCGACCACCTGCTGTGGTTATGGACAGCAGGGTTCTTTCGGAAAATTAACTGTGATCAGCCAGCAATCTCAGTAGTGAGCCTCTCACTTCCCGGAGAGAGGGATAGAATTTCACTTTCGGTTCAGAGCTTCGAAGAGGCTCGCACTTTTTCTTTGGACTGGCTGATATATCCAACGTAATACTGTACAATACAACAATTACGAAGTCGCTGTTGCTTTGTTTGCGAGAAGTATTTCCGCTATAGTTTCGTTGCGTGAGTTGCTCCCACAAAATAATTTCAAGAGCGTCGGTGCCGTCAGGCTTTGTGTATGACGGCATTAGTCGATACCTGATGATTTCTAAGAAATCCAAGCCTTAGATTTCAAAATCATCCCGTCTACGATTACTGTTTTTGGATATCACAACGTACGGGATAGTGTAACATGAATTTGATTGGAAATTGTGAGGGCGGAGCTTCCATTTTCCCAAAAATACGACAGTTCTTGTTTGAGATTTAAATGACAAAATTTGAAAAATTCATAACAGAATTAGAATACCGGATGAACGTTTTGAGGCGGGAAGCTTTTTGGCTGAAATCCCCCACTGATACTGTTCAGTGAAAAAAAAACTTTCAGTTACATCGGACGATTGAAATACGACAAAGGAATTTTACATGGGATCGATTTTTTCTTCTTGAAGATAGGCATAACGAATGACGCTCAGCAGTCGATTTCATTAGTAGCGAGCGTCATTTATAGCGTAAACCTAGTTTCCCTCGCCAAAAATTCACTCAAAATACGCTTCAGATACGTATTAAACCGTTACATTCTGATCAAAATACAGTGGGGTCTCAGCTTATGAACTTAATTGGTTCCTGAACAAAGTTTGTTAGCTGAATAGTTTGTTAGCCAAATCAAATTTCCCCTTAAGAAAGTAGAGGAATAATTTTAATTGGTTCCAGAACCTTGAAATTCAAGAAAATGCATCCTAAATAATATTTTCAAGCAGAAAATCCATTAAATCTTCCCAAGACGACATACGAGAAACTCACTGCAGTAAAACAATCCATATAAATGAAATTTTAAAGTGAGTTTCTCCGGAGGTTTCTTCTTGGACATTTTAAATTCGACACCACAAACTTATTCACAGACCAAGGACTCAGGATGGGCATTTTTAATGCAAAAAAGCTGTTCCATTGTAACCCAATTAGAATGAATAAAAAATTGGTGATCAAGAATTTGTCACTGAAATTTTGAGACAGTCTTAGATGAATTAATGAATAAGTTTAAACATGAATCCCTAGATTTTACTAAAAAAAATTTATACCCATGAGCATATTTGGAGAACTCGAAGTTGGTAAGTCGAGTCATGGCTAGTTAGCTGAAGCAGCTGATACCAAAAACAAAAGTTCATTAGCTGAAAAGTTTGTAAGCCCGGGCATTTGTAAGCCAAGACCCCAGTGTATTTAATCCAGAAGGAAATAGAGAATCATTGGACCAAACTTTGATAGACAGCTTCGATCGCATTGCAATGAATTGATTGCTCCTGAGTGTTCAATTGATGCCGTAAAAAAAAATGGAACACCGTTTTGCGTGAAAGGTAGGCTACTTGAGCTCCACACCTAAAAAGGAAATCATCAGTCTAAGACTTTTCTTTGCGGTTCAAGATGTCTAGTTGGTGAGCATTTAATTTAACTTTTTGCTTCAGGCGGCTCTTGAAACGCTCCCTCGGATGCTACAGTACAGCACAGTACTCTTGATAAACGAGCGCATTAAAGATTTCTTGACCAGTCGGAGTTCTCAGAATTCTTCTCCTTGAGAACGTCGAAATCATTACTATGCATGAGCTCAATTCCTTTCAACTGTCATCCCATCACGGGCTTTGGATAAACCACCCAGCGCTTTCCAAAGGTTCGGTACATTTTTGATCAGAAAGTATCGCAGATTGATAATTTGAACTGCCATTAGGTCGGGTTCAATAACCCGGTAGACGAAAACGGCTGAGCAACCCGGGATTTAATTATTATTCATTTGACCGATCTTTCGCCGGAAAGCGAATTGATCAGCGGATTTACTGTTCGCTGTAATTCCACGTGAAATGCCTGCGGTTATACCATTTCTCCGGAAACCATTTTTTCCCTCACAGAAGACGACAAATGAGGAAGGGGAACATGCTATCCGGTTATATCAAGCCTGAAGCTGCGATAATGGATGCACTATTCTCCCTATCCGCGGAAGCGGGGCGTGTTTGTTCACGGATCTGGTCCCGGTCGAATATTTTACCGATTCGATGACCCACAATTCGCCTTTCATTTATTGTCCTTGACTCGGGGCCCGGCAACCAAGGGATTGTTCCCCGACGAATGTGGGCCAAGTGACTTCCTTTGATCCGCGACTGTTCGTTTCCCGGCCTTTTCCTTCGTAGCAGCGACTCGCGACGGCGCAGGTGTGAAACGCCTATAGGGTGCCGCCTTCTCGACCTTAAATTCCTCACTGGAGGAGGCTGATGATGGAATGAATGAGAGCACGGCTGGAAGGAAACTAGGCACTTGGTGGCGGCTGCTGCGGCGTGAATGCCGCCATCAAGCCCAGACAATCCGACATTGTTTTGCGCGTCAATCCACCGAGGATTGTCAGACGCTACGTTTCGTCTGATATGTCGTAAAAGTAAAATAAAAACTCTTCTCACAACGAATCTCGTTATAACGAATTAGTGCTTACAACAACGTAATTTCTAAGGTCCCTACCCAGTAGTTGAATGAGTTATTTTATAAATAATTTTTCGGTACAACGAAGCTATTTCACTGGTCTTCGTGGCTTCATGTAATGAGATTTTACTGCATTTCGGCGCAACATTTCCTCGATTGACTCCCAATCGACTTTCCCCCGAACATATAGCTGAAAATGCTCGTTACAGCCTTTTTCATTGGAATAAAATACTGACATGCCTTCATCAACAACCTCCTTGAGTTGCATTATTTTGCACAACTGTTTTGAATGAAGCTCCTTCTTTTAAAGGAATTGCGTGATAAGAGTATTGCATTAATAATATCATTTTTGTACTTCGTCCTGTTAATTTCAACATAATAATCGAAATTTCCCACCAGACAATCCTCCTGCTACATTTTTTAATACTCAAACTTCTATTCGAGTATTTCAGACATTGACATGATTCAAAAGGAATCGTTTACTTTCCAGTTAGTTCTCATTACAGTACTTTCTAAAATTGCATGGGATAAATTTTATAAAAATCAAAAGTACAAGAAAGGGCAATAAAAGACCAAATTTTGCAACATCACTTAGTTATGTTTACCTTGGATTTTCAGCCATTCAGCATGATGAACTGGGGATATTTTTTATAATTTTGAACTAAAAAATATGGTAACTCCTGATTCATATGCTGGCCTGTAAGTTATACATTATATGCTGGTTTATATACTGGCCTGTATTATTAGCTTATAGATTATTATTAGCTGATTTCGAATTCTGTGGGTCCAAACGAAAAGAAAAAAAATAGAAATGGTGAAAAAGAACTTAGTTTTGTAGGTTTACAGTACTAATATATTCAGATACTTGCATTAATCTTAGCAAAGTATGTGATTCAGTGATGCGTCCCATTTGGGACACTGAAACTGCTTTTATGGAGCTCTGTTCAAGTGCAGTTATTTTTCTGGCCGGTTTGAGGTCATGCCTTGTTTTGAATAAAACGAACGCATATTTCGGTCATAAAATCTTGCCATAGTGCATGGTTATTTACTCAATACTGACATATATGCATACTAATTTCTTTCCCGTTTTCGGAACATTTGATTCGCCTATCCACAGAATATGGGAAAGTGTCGCTCAAATATAGTCATTGTATGCATATGTCAGAGTTCTTGAAATTAGCCTACAACTTCGATCTCAATTATTGGCGATAAGCACTTAACTCCAACAAATTTCAGAGTTGCAAGAAAAATAAATAAATGCGACCACAGAAATGGGCATTATTGAATACCAATGAAACGGAGTTTGGTTATACAGCTTTACATTCAAGTGTCATAATTTGGACTCAGTTAGAGAAAACGAGGGAGCAAATTCTGTGTGATTCCAGCCGATTTATTTTCATTTAAACGTTTTTGTTTGCGCAAGCGCGTCTACTTTCTTCCAGTCCTCGTTCAATACTTTTTTCCATCATCAGTTATGTTGAATTGCCATCACTGCTGGATCAGCGATCCATCGTTGGATAATTGTGGCTCTGTTGGACATGCAAATCGAACTGGACATGTCAATTGCTAATTTTCTTTGATGGAATCTTCAAACTTTCCCTGAACGAAACCACACCAGACACGAGTTCGCGTGTAATCCTCGACGAAGCTGAGCTGACTTCGCGATGAGGTTTGAACCCTGGCCTCGTTTCCGGTCTTCCAGCTGGACCAACGCTCGTCCAGTGGCCATTTGGCCAGCCACCTCAGACTCGCGGCCTATGCTGCTCTTCGCGCGTTAGCTTTCTCTTTCCTTCTCTAGGATCGCCTTTGATCCATCGAACGAGTACCGCTGGCTTTCAATGACCCAGGTTGTTTTTGCATCGAGAGGCCCCTGACCTCCTATATAGGCCCGCTTGCCGCACTTGTAAGTTATCCCAACTGTGTCCGCTTTAAAGTATCCCGTTCATAACATCCATTTCAGCTCATCCCGCTGGTCAGTGATGAACGTAAAGCGTTCAATCTTGGCTAATGCCCCATTTCGGAGAGGGAAGGAAACTTACCCCGGGAGCCAGGCATTACTCTTAATTTTATCACCATTCCAGACAGTGATTCGAACAACGCGTTACAGACAGCAAAACTGTCCTTGCACAGATGGTGTATAGGAGAACCACGGACGTGCGTATTTCAAGGTTTACAAACTCAAAAAGAGTTGCAACATTTTTGGAAAAAACTAGAGCCCGCGTCATCGATGAAGAATATTTTTGGTCAAGCAGACGCATTTTGTTCAACGATATGGTTGACTCTGCAGTTTGGTGCCAATTTTTTCCGGCCTCGATAAACCTTCCATCCATGCATGAGCATCTAATAATTTAAAATAATTAAAGTGACCCTTGTACACTATAGTCTATAATAGAGAATACATAGATGAGAACATGGGATAGAAGCCAAATGCAAGTAATGAACATAATTTAGGTAATTTAGTTACCCGGGAAAATTCCGCGTTGCAAAAAATTATGACAAGAGCGCTGAAAATTTTTGAAAACTTTTTCAGGTTATTTTTATGCGAACGTTTCCTCTGATGCCAAGAAATGGACCCCTATACAGAACTGTGCTATTTGACCTTTTCGATGATGGTAGAAAAAATATATTTCATAAACTTTGCAACTGATATGAAAGTCTGGATTTCCTCTTGCTTATTTTTGCATAGTACCCCACAGATATGCTCTCCATTCCGATATCAGGAAGCATTTGATAGACAGTTTCCTGATGCAGTTCCAATTGAAGAAACCAGGCGATTTCTCCCCGTAGCAAATACTGGACTTTCGTTCCGAAATAGTAAAATGAAGAGCAGTAAAAAAACGAGTGCCGGTAAATTCCATTAAGGCAGTCATCGCGTTGAATCTGAGGAATATCGAAGGTTTTGCCGTGCTGGTAGATTGTCCTGGATTGCAGTAACAGTCAGTAGCTTTAAAGTTAAGCAAATCCTTTTTTTTTAAATGCATTAGCAATACCTGGCGAATTCGTCCGCGATAGTGAGATTTTAATCCCGATGATTGACCAATATTTTTCTAGCAATTGCGACCTATTAACGAATATAGCTCGAATTTAGTCTGCATCAATGTTATTGAGCTCAGTTTGGGGATAGAGGTGGAACTGCGGTCTACATTCAGGTGAATACCGCAACAAAATAATTGATTCGACCAATTCGTTTACTTCTCACAGATTTTGAAATAGGTTCTACACGAATTTCCAATTTTTTTTTTTGGGTGCCTGCGGCGACTTACTTCTTTTTATTCCAGTCTGTTGAGTAAGCAGGTTGCTTTACTTGTTTCTAACTATTCGGGGGTTTATTCCCGTTCTACTTACCAAAGAAAAATAGGCACCTTCCCTCGGCCACGTCAATGGAGAAGATGGGAAATTCCGATCGACATTCGGGAAGCCGGAGATTTTTCTTGCTGGGATGATCTGAAACCCTGGCAGAATCATAATTATTAGGGTGTTGATTTGTCCTACTGTTTAAGACGACACTACTCTAATCCGTTCGTCCGGTCCCCAGTGGTGTGGGTTTATGGCCCTTTCCTACTGTACGGATTCCTAAAGTAGCATCTGTTTCGTTGCCAGAAGTAAAAAATGAAAAGAAGAATAAAACCCAAAATGTATTCAATAAAACGTCCCGAGCGTTGTCTACCTAGTATCATGTCGGAAGACACCGAAAAGCGGTTTATTCGCAGAGTGGCAAAGGGAAACACTCATTGAACTCGACCAAGACTCCGGGAGATTTATTCTTAATGATTGGATGCCGGAGATCTTGAATATTGCCTGTTCGGTTTTTTCAATTTCTGCGGAGTTTACACATATGAGCAGGAAAAGGTCGCGAATTTCATTTTTTTTAATTCAGAAAAAATAGAGAATATGCTTATTGGAACACAGGAAGTTCATGAAGGTGAAAACGTCTCCGTCGACAACGTCTATATGCGGATTTAACGGGGTAATAGGACACCAAAAGCCGCCGCTCGCGGGCGCTCTCCCCGCGGCGAGGCTCTCCACAAGCCGCCGGTCGTCCTAAGCTTGCGTCAAAGGTTCCGTGACGGAATCAACCATTTTGAGGGTGTATTCAATTTTTTGTATATTCTACTCGTGAATCCCATCCTTGGTGGTAAAATGCATTAATCATGAGACGAAAAAAAAAACGGGCGAAAAGTTGCTTTTAGAGTGAATTTCTGCAGATCAGGTCCAGCACTGTGAGAATTTCAAATTTCGTGCTTGACTTCGCGGGAAGACACGGTCAAATTCGTAGTACACAGCGAATTGTCTGGTCGTGGATCGGCACCCTGGTCAGTGCACGCGCGCAACTCCTGGGGCCCGCAGCTTAACCCAGATTTCTCCCAACTTTGCCCCATTGTCCCGCGGTTCTCGGCGGCGAGCGGTGCGGACGGCGAGCAGTGCTCGGCGACCAGGGGAGTTCCAAGGCAGTCCCTTGGTCAGTGGCGACTCCCTGGCCCCCTTTTTTTTTCTTATTCAGTGAATACCATCATTGTGAAAAATTCACATTCTTTACATGTGGAGCTGATGAAAATACAGGTGGATTCTCTCTAAAACGAAATTCAAGGGACCAAGAAGAATCTTTATATAGAGATGGAGCGCAAAATCTTTTGGGTATATTGTATCCCTCCCTTAGGGACACCCTAGTTTCTCTTTATACAAGATAGTCACGTCTCTTTTTGCAACATCTTTATGACGTCACGTCGACACAATCACCTAGGAAGTTTGGTGAAATTTCCTGGTGTGTTTCCTCCCAGGAGTGGTGACTTTGCTGGTGAGATTTCGGTATTATTTAAAGCCAGAAATTCTGTGAACTTACTACTGATGGTTGAATTTCTTATTTGCAAATACTGACCTGCAGTTATCTTTGTTTTCTGCTGAGAGCAATCCTCATTATCCATGGTTTCAGGCACCATGCCACGAGTGCATCAATTTACTGTAATATAATTCTGATGTACAGTACTTTTTAATACCGTAGGTGAATACAGTGCTGAGAAAATAGGAGCTTATTCGGGAAACGAGCTCAGTTTGGAGAAAAATATGAATTCATAAAGATCTTGGCTCCATGATGGGGAAATGCATTTGATCTTCAGTCCTTGAACAGAGGCCCGGGACTGTTTTGGAGATTTAAATTTTTATTTTAAATTTTCTCGTTCTTGGGATGATTATTTTTTTATTCATTCAATTATTTTCTTGTTGTTCTGCTTCCTAGTGGTGCTTATTCTGGTTACCGGGGATTGTTCAGTGATTGGCATTCAAACATACTAATCACGGTTTAAAAAATTAATCGAATTCTAGAAGAACTTTTCTTTGTGAGAGAGAAAACATCACAGAAAATCCCGTCATCCCAGGAGAGAAGAAACACATAGATCGGGACATCTCCATACCACTCAAATACGTACAGTGTACGTATTTTTTTTCTGGAGCCGTGAAAACGAACAGTTTTCAGTCGTTGATCGGCGAACATGATCCGCAAGAACATCACTTAACTGCATCCAAACATCTCTTCAGTCCTTGCGACCTGGTCTGTCCTCGTGCATGCAAAAGCTTCGTGTCTGCGTACACACTCTTCCTTCCCGAGCTGTTAAGCGGTCCGAAAGTATGCCAGATGTCTATCACGCGAATGCTGTAGCTGACCCAGGTTTTGCATGCATCGTTTCCCCGCGATCGCCATTCAGGCAAACCCGTTTTAAGATGATCTGGCCTAATAATCCGCGGTAGGATAATAACAGAGTCCAGAAGTAGGTTCTGGTCTCCGAGTACAAGCAGTCGTAGAATGATTGCGTGAATCCTTTTTCCGGATACTGCGTGTCGTGAACCTGTCCGACGAAATTTGAATGCGACACTGGAGATCATATTTATCTTGTAAGCACCTTTAAAAAAGTGATTTCTCCAGTCAGTCCGCAAAAACATTCATTTGAAGGTGGAAACCTGCTTTTCAAAGTTTACCATCCTATTTTTGTTGATGATTGCNCTGCATCCAAACATCTCTTCAGTCCTTGCGACCTGGTCTGTCCTCGTGCATGCAAAAGCTTCGTGTCTGCGTACACACTCTTCCTTCCCGAGCTGTTAAGCGGTCCGAAAGTATGCCAGATGTCTATCACGCGAATGCTGTAGCTGACCCAGGTTTTGCATGCATCGTTTCCCCGCGATCGCCATTCAGGCAAACCCGTTTTAAGATGATCTGGCCTAATAATCCGCGGTAGGATAATAACAGAGTCCAGAAGTAGGTTCTGGTCTCCGAGTACAAGCAGTCGTAGAATGATTGCGTGAATCCTTTTTCCGGATACTGCGTGTCGTGAACCTGTCCGACGAAATTTGAATGCGACAGTGGAGATCATATTTATCTTGTAAGCACCTTTAAAAAAGTGATTTCTCCAGTCAGTCCGCAAAAACATTCATTTGAAGGTGGAAACCTGCTTTTCAAAGTTTACCATCCTATTTTTGTTGATGATTGCATGCATCGAATTTCACAAAAAACTGGGGATACGAGGAGAAATAACTTCGATGAAAATTTGATTTTAACCCATCAAGCGAAACATCAGAAGATATTTTGACACTGCTTATGCATACGCTAGTCTTAGTGTTCTGGCTATCATCCTCAGATTTCCCTGAAATTTCTCTTATTGCTTGCGTTATTCATCAGGCATATTCCTGCCCAAGAATTGCTGGTTTGAAAAAAGCCACAGTATTTTAAAAATCTACTAATCCAGTCGTAAAAGGAAAGAAACAAATTCTCCAATAAGACTTTTTTTTAGGTTTGGTGCGACTGACGGACACTCCAGGAAATCATAATGAGCACTCGGGCTCTTCCCTATATAGGAAATCTCCTCTTCAGTGCATGAAACAAGTTCACGCTTTAATATTTTCGCAAATATTTACAGCGAAAACAGTACTAATTAAAAAAAAACTCTTCTGCAGTTTCTGGAAAGATGCGATTTTTGTATAAGAATGGAATGAGTTTCGAGTCATTTGCCAGACTTTTGAGAAACCCCTCGGATAGCATTCGATTTTAACGTAATGCTCATCGGTCCGTTCTTCACTAACGATGGCCTCGTAATTATTTCCTGCGAACACCTGGTAAAGTTTTCGTCTCATTGCGGAACTGTGGAAGTGAAGTACAGTATTCGTATTTGAGAAAATAAAAACTTCCTCTCGGCGCAACGCGTCAAAAGATAGTTTTGCCATCTCACTTGAGCTAACAAAGATGTGTTAAGTTTTTCATTGGATTCCCGACAATAAGACGGCATTTCCCGCATTTATATCCAACTAATAAGGCGTTACTTGCGTCTAAATGAACTTGCAAAGCATCGATTTTCAGTGTGTGTTGATCTTCAGGGTGTTATTAGGAAGTTGTGAGAGCGGAGTGTTAGATTTCATGGGTGATCATGATCGTTCGAGTCTTCATGATATGCTACATAATGCAGCATGTTCTTTACTTCCTGTCTGGAATGATGATTCGGATCACCATGCAGAAAATTTGAGATTCTTCGATCAGGACTGCCGATGCGCCTGATCCCTTTTGATAAAATAATTTTGCTTTTGTCCAAAAAGAAGATTTTTATCTATAAAACTCGCTCAATGAAGCGTCAATAAACTTGCATTCACTCCACCTTCGGTTACATTCTTCGATGGACGTTCAGCAGAAGTTATGTTGCAGAAATTTAAGGTGTTGGACTTCGAAGGAAATCATTCAATCAATTCACGGCGTGACAATTCAAAATTTTTTTGTTTACTTCAAATCTGCAAAGGCAAAGGGGGCTATTTTCCAAAATCTCGTCTCGGCCTATGACAATTATTTAATCTGGATCGGTTGCCTGGCCAGATTTTCTGAACAGCACGGTACTTTCATGATGCAAATTTTCACGTCTTTCAAGTATTGGTAATACTGTACAATACTTTCCTTGCGTTTAATATTTCTTGGATTTTTTCGATTGAACTGCTATTCCAACTCGTAAAACTGTCCCAGCACCGATGAGGAATTACAATGTTAAAGACCGCAATGTGTTCTCTCAAAGAATCAAAATCAGGACTTCGCGAATCGAATGCCCAACTTGGAGTTCTATCATGTGCCTTGATCGGAGCCTTCCAAATTTTTGTGAAATGTATAGCGTAAACATGACAGTGTTTATTGTTACTGCTAGCTGTGTAAGAATTTATGCAGTACTGTACCAACGGCATACGCTCCTAGCGTTAATTTCGAAACTTTTCTGAATGCGTTCAAAATCAATTTTACGTTTCCCGTATACCAAGGGTCTGCTTTGCTAGCAATGGTGCGTACTACTAGTTACTCACGAACTTAGGATACCGAATCTCTGGTCGAACGACGCAACATAGGCCACCCCTGCAAAATTTTTTTTTAGCTCTGTCATCTTCTGAGAGAGAAGTGCGGCCCACAGTTGAGTGAATATGGTGTACTTACACACATTTCAACGTGTCCAAATTCAAATGTTCAATGCACGTGAGGATGGATGTGGCTTCTTCGTTTTCCATAATTTCGCCGTTCTGGGAAATTAACATGCAGGGCATTCGAGATTCGTTCGCGTATAAGTGCGCCGTGTTTCCGTGGCCGCGAGGCGAGTCCGCCGAAGTCAACAACCTCGTTTTCTCTCCAGAGCGGTGCCTCGGTGTCGGGTCATTTGCTGGCCGAGTGTTCTCGGCGTCAAGGGGAAAGTGTTGCCCGGGCCGGCGGATCCGAGCCGGACTCGATCCCCTGTCACTGCGTGGGAACACGGCCTCTTGTCTTTCACCGCAGCTGGTCACCGAATCTGCTTGTCCGCGTGTTCCGCTTCATCTCGACTTTGATTTGGATTTACAGTGGGGCCCCGGCATGCGGACGCCCCGACATTAGAATGATTCGACTTGGGGACATATTGAGACTTGAAAATGTGTGCCCAGCATCTGGACTGTGCTTCGAGAAACGGACATTTTACCAACATTTCTAGAAAAATGGAAAAATTTTGATTTTTGAATTTTTTATACTTCTTGACCAAATTTAGCTTTTTATGCTCACAAAACTGTAAAATAAATGTTTTCACAAATTTACTACACATTCATAATCCAAGAAGGGCTGCTTTTGTGCTTCTTTTTTCAGATTATCTTTTATCATCTTCATGCGCAAAATGGGAAAACTTGAGCTTTTTGGGCTGCTTTTCATACCAAAAGATCAGATTATGCGTGTTTTCTTTGTCACTGTTATTTTCTGAATCTTGAAGTTGAGAAAAATTATTTTTATTCAATTTGGTGGGGAGGGGATATTTTTCCTCATTTTTGATCAGCGGGAGAACCAATATAATATACTGTATTCCCATTAAAGTCTAAGAGAAAACGTGATCGGACATGCTGACGTCCCGGCATAGGGACAAGGTCCAAGCAGAAATTACGTCCGCATCTCGGGGCCCCCCATTTCTCATTCAGTGAAAAATCGCCGTAGCCCACGGAAAGTGGCTCACACACTTCAAGTTCCATGACGAACCCGGGAACTACTGCTGTAGTCCCAATCGTGTATTGTTTTGTGTGTCTACTAATCCAGTCGCCGCGTTTCTCTTATAGTCACTTTTGAACGACACTTCTGCATTTTACTATTTTCCTTTTTTATTCCGTTTGCTGACGAATAAAATGTAGCTAGCACACCTGGTGAATTGAAATCCAAAACCCTGCGCTTGTATACGGGCATCAATCGTTACTTTTAATTTTTAAATAATTTGACCCGCAAGCAGAATAGAGGTTCAATTTATTGTCCATTTACCCTTCAATTTGATGAACTAAAAAACTGAAATATCCGCGTGATTAGATTATCGGGGCGAAGGTTCCCGGTCATTCCCCCAGGCAGTCGGAATTCTAATGTTACACGATACAAAACTGGACGGACACCAGCATACGCTTCAGACATTTTCCATGAACACTATCATTGTCTTTCGTGAGAAAAATGAAGGTACTGTATATGGAATTGATTGATCGTTAAGATTTCGAGGAACGTTGCCAATACGATGTGCGGTTATTCTTGAAGATTTTAAAAGTTATTGAGTATTCGTGTGTTTTGTTTACTTAGGATTAACCAGCTAGTCATTGAACGGATGAATGATTGTGATGGTGATTCCTTCCAATTCTTGATATTGGTCTCATTCTAATCTCGGAGGAAATTTTTGAATTCACGAACTGAGCAAAATATGAGTACAAAAATCCCGAAGACAAGCAAATAATGCATTAAAATTAACGTAGATGCGCAGCCTTGATGCGACGTTCTTGTGGTACTGAAAGGCTAATATGTAATGCAGTATTCATTTATCAATGTTCCAAAGACCTTTTTATCGCGTTGCCAAGTGCGTCGTACGTTTTTCCGAAGAAAGTCGTCGTTTTTTTTTCTGGAGAACCGACAAATGAATCCATGAGCTGCGGGCTCGCATTCCGTAACCTGGAAATTTTTATGGATCCGTGATTCGCAAAAAAAATCCAGTATATGCCTTCGGCGTTTACTTTTTTTTCCTGTCGTTAGCCACTTCCGGCTTGAAAAAATGTGGCCTGCAGTTATTACGAAATTTAATATTACGAGCTTGTAATGAACATGCTCACTTTTAACTTAATTGTCGAAAAATATCACGGAGTAGTGGTATGCGGTTAGCGAACTTGAAATAAATTACTTTCCGAGTCCCTGGAAAAAGGGAAACCAAAACAGCCTTGTGTGGGAGAATGGATTGCGCAGTTTATGAACTTGATCCTTGAAGAATCAAGATTGCTTGTGAAATTCCATTTCCGAACTAAGCATGACGTCGGTGATTGCGAACTGTGAAAGAAAATGAGATTGCAACACGCTAGAACGTAGGAGAAATTGTTCAAATGATTTCTGATTTATATAGCTGGAAATGAGTCTGGGTACTCACAAGGGTTTCCAGATCGAATCCAAAACTCGAAGCAATCATTCGTTTTTTTGCTACCAATTTTTTTCTGCAAGCCCTTGACCTGGGTAACTTCTTGCTCATCAATTGACGTTTAAGGCCACATTATTCAGCATTAATGATAAAATAATTGCCTAGCAGTTACAACTTGTTTTATAGGGTAGTCAGATTTGAGAAATTTTCGCTGGATATATTAAATTTGAAATATTCAACAGAACTTCAGACAACCTCCAAATTCAGAAAGTACAGTATGTGCTTGTGACAGGTAAATTTTCCGCCAGCCCTTCAATTGGGCCGGTGCACTTGCGATCCTCTTAATTCGAAAGTGGGTGAGCAACATATTGGAATACTGGTCATGACATGAACAAATATTACCGAAATGAAAAAAATGGTTTCCATCTCCTTTACGCCACAAGAGATACTCACGACTTATGAATCAAGCTTACATGCTTAATCCACTTGGAGATATTTCTTCTGGGGAAGAGCTTGAACTGTAGCTATACAGACGGCGGGTAGCAGAAATTCAAATTGATCGCGTTCTCAAGTTTCAATTTTAGAAAAATTAGGCATCCTTTTGTCATATAGGCAGTGATTTACGCCTGCGAATCCCGCATTCCGCTGCTCTATTGTCTTGAAGTAATATGCCTGTGGGTCGAATCAACCAAGTTCCGAGTAGAGTACTTGCCTTTGTCTCACCCCCGATGGTCAGGTTTCTCCGACCAGGAGACCTCAGCAGGCAGGAAGCTTTAAAACCCGTGGGAACTTCACTATTCCTAAATTACATCCGCTCGGGCGATGAGTATCTTGGATACTGTGGATCCAGGGCGCCTGTAGGTTGGGGTGTAACAAGGAGTCCAGAATCCCGTGTGCTGGCGGCAGAAATGATCCGTCCGATGCACCGTCGCGATAACGCGGTTGCGAGTAATTGAAAAAGGCTTCCCTCGTCGGAACGCGAGCGGAATTGTTGACGATGTTGACCGGAGAACACGCTTTGTGGCTCACACGGTGACGCACAATCGGATGACTACACGTTTCGACTTCTAACCAGATCTTCATTCTCTGTTCGACTTTATAGTGGCCTTTTTTTTCTTTCGCGGATTCAAACCTGAACTTGGAAAAAAGATGAACGTCGTTGATCGAATCGCCGAATTTTCTCGTTCGCTCTACGTCAACTTAATGGGCCTTACCTCGTTATTGCATGGCTTTCCTTTCGAAATTCGTCCAAATTTTCGGTCAGCATGAATGTCCTGAAAAAGGAAAGGTTTTTCAACCAGTGATACTTATCATTGGCGATAAAGGGGTCATTCACTCAATGATTGACAAAATCCACAAAATCAATGGATATTTTTGCGATTTATTTATTTACATGCAATTCGGAACTTATTTCCGACGGAAGGCGGAAAAATTAATGAGAATGGGAGTGATTATTTTGTTAACTGAACGAACACCATTTTTTTTTTTTTTTTGGCACGCAGGAAAATGAAGTTAATATTTTCTAAATATGCATGGTAGACCCAAAAATAAAATTGCATACCTAAGACTAACGCAGTAAAGATTGAAATTTGAATACTGTTGGTACAGGGATTTCGGTTCAATTGTATCATCAATTGTTTTCTGAGCAACTGGATCTTGCGTTTGTGTGTATGAAACAACCATGGTGAAAACTAAAGAGTAATCGTGAATGCCGCATTTATCAAAATATTAGACCAGCGTAATTCGCAAGTCTCTGAAATTCAAGGTGCGTCGGATTTTTTATGGAATCTTAGATTTGCAAGGCAAGTGAGATCTTCTGGCCGTCAAAAACTCTTGATGAAAGAGAAAGTGTCGCATGTTATTAAGCAAAGCCTCACTTCAATGTTAATTACTTCCAGATGGAAAAAGTTTGGAGTAGCAATAGCATCACGAACGAAGCAAAAATACGATTATTGGACGACGTGATTTCCGTAGAACAACTACCGTTAATTGAATATCGTGTCGAAATCTTTCTTAAAATAGTACTGTAATTGACCAACTTTGCGCATTGATGGTCAAAGACTTCCGGAAAGATGTCGAGTAACATATATCAAGAAGAGGAAAACTTTATATCACGGATGCTGTGACTTAATATGAACACATCTTCTATTCAAAAAGAAAGTGATGAAAGAGCATCCTATATTTGCGTGTAATATTTTTTTAAACTTCTGATGGGGACAAAAGCAAAGGTGTGTCTTAAACTCGCTTCTGTCGCATATTATAAAATTTGTATCTCTGACTGCTGGATCAATATAAGAAAAGATTCATGCCGTGCTCTGAGGTAACAATCAGGGTTTTCGTTTTCCTTCATAACCGTATTTATTGCATCGTCACACGAGAGCTTGGGCCAGATCGCAACTGTGATCAACAATTTAAAGAAAATTTGTCGCTGGAATATTGAAAATGTTATACGAAAAAGGTGGTCGATACGCGCATGAAAAATTGCATTGAATTTGGCCTGCAAGCTGCCGCCGACATTCAGATGGTATTCAACCTGTTCGAAAATTCATGAAATACATGAATACCTAATCAACCAAAGACTGAGCCAGAAATGCCAGGTAGGAAATCCGGGGTGTGTTTTTTTTTATGTCAGGGTTTCCATCTGCCTTTCTCTCCTGACGATATCTTTCCTTCGACGTGGTTTCGAATATAGGCCGCACCTTCTATGGCGATACTGTCTTCGGACATCTCGATTGAAGGACGCACCTGCATCGCATTTTTCAAAGCTTTTTGTCGGATAGATAAAGATGTGGCCTATAGACGAGAGAGAATGCGGCTACGGTATTACTGAAGCATTCTACGGCTATGAAATTCATGATTCCTTTTTTCGACGAACGTTTTTGGAAGAATGTTCGTCAAAAGAGGTCGACGCCTGTTGAGAGGAACGGCGTAGGTCTTCAAAATTCGGCCGAGCTGAATTTCTATGTCGACGGGTGAATACAATGCTGACGATGCATCGCGACCGTGACTCGATACGAATCGTGACAAGCCGAACTCCTCGCCGATGCTCCGGATTTTTTTTTTCGGAGACTAAAACTGCTGAAGGTTGGTTGGGAAAGCATAAGGGTAAATCCCCGTGTGTCATGCTTACGTGAAAACCCTGCGGGGTATGTGAGGGACGTTTGGATTCGCGCGGAATTGGCTGATTTCATTTTTTTTTTTGGTTCATGGCGGTCGCGAACAGCGGAATCCAACAGTGTTCTGTTGCGGTCACCTCGAGTCCGTGAAATTCGCGTCAGAGCTCCCACAGGTCGCTACATTTTTGGTCAGACCAAAAGCTATGCCGTTACGTACGCAGTCATTTCTTTGGTGAGAGACTTGCATAACCGAGTTCCCACGCGTATTACTTCTGAGCTTTTATATTTCACGAGTCGGTTCACCGAGAATGGTCACTTTGTTCCACCCTTCGAAAATTTTTGGATGATTTCCTTGCGTATTATGTGGGAACTTTCGAAGAATCGATCAATTCAAGGCCAGTTTTCATGAACGTTCAACCCACTGCGTTGTTCCTCATTCGTGACTCGTGCATTGATCAGATATACTTTTCTGAATCGTTCCTTCGGAATTTCAGTCCACTTTCGGAGATAAAATGAGGAGTAATTTAAACTTACATTCTGGTCATGGCGTAGAACGAGAGACTGACTCGCGTTTCTTCACAATTGCTTACGAATGATCTTAAATACTCGTGAGCCGTTTCTTTTTTATATTTCATGTCAACTCCGAATTGATTCATTTTATTCTGTAGAGAAATGAACCAGGAATGGGACTGGTTACGGAACCGATTGACGATTTTGCGAAACTCTCAGTGACTACGTGGGTGTGTTGCGACTTTCGACACGTCGCCCACTCTGCGCAAATTGGCTTCTTTGTCAGACTACAGTATGTAACCATGCCGAGTTCTAATGACGTGACGGGTACCAATATCTGGCTTCTTTTCTTGGCAAAAGAAGAGAAAATGAATCGATCAGATATTCATGAATTTTACAAGAATCGAATCGCTCGAACAACTCATTCAAGAATATAACGCCTCGACTTTGCCTTTGACTCGATCTGTGAAAACCCTCTTTCATAATTTGTTCAAGGTTTTTTTGTTGTATATAATTCACCAAGAACTCTGAATAATTAATTCTGCGCGATGCCCTTGTCTGATTGGAATTGCCAAGAATGACACGCGGCATATAATATTCATCTACTAAAATATTCGTCACAAGTGCAGTATTTATTAAAATTTTCGATTTAAATGAAATCAAGAACTGCCGATCCAAAAAGAGAAAACGTGAGATTTTCCTCGTGCACACATACAGTATTCTGTGGTGATCAGTTTCACGACGAATTTTCACGCTGGAGAAATGCATGCGATCAATAAAAGCTGCATTTTGTTACCTGCATACGCGATCACAAAGACGGAGACGGGAGGAAATGCGTATTTTTTCCACACCAGTTAGAAGTGTTATGATTGAATATTCTTTCATTCAAATGAGACGTTTCTGTGGAACAATTCAATAAAACAAGGGAAGTGATGAATCGCTCCGATTTAGGGAGCGTATGGAATTCGTTAGCGCTTCAAGCAGGTCAAAAGAATAACCCATGAAGGCCACACCTCACGAGTGCGTTGGTCAAGGAATCGAGTGGGTAGGTGTGTAGCTACCAACGTTTACCTACTCACCTTTATTACGAGGAAAAATTCCTGAAAACGCCTTTTTCCATTTTTCATAGCGCAGCATTTTTTGAAGGGCGTGCTTGAGTTTGGCTGAGTGTTCGGCTTTATGATAATGTTTTGAGAGCGAAAAATTTACATTTTTCCGTCGCTTCTGGAAGAGTTTCAGAGACGAGAACAGGAAACAAGAAGCGATATAGAGTGCGTGGGGAAGGAGCGAGATCGATCGTCGGTGCGATTGGCACCCGCGATGCCGAGTTGAGACGCGGTCGGGAAATCGGCGCAATATGCAGTGCGAACCTGGGCCCGAGTTCGAGTCTCCGTTACCTGCTGTAAGGACTGTTGAACGCGATGCTGCTAGCGGCGGCTGACGTGCCGCACCATGCCAGCCGCCCGGCCCTGGCCGACCCCAGGGCCCCGGTGCCCGTCAGGGTCTTCCAACCCCTGCCGCCGTTTCCGGCTCCTGTCGGCGACCACTTCGTTCCGGGCTACCCGCCACATGGTCACCTCATCCCTGCTCCAGCGCTGGTGAGTCCGAATTTCTCATTTGTCATTCCCTTCCTCCCCGTCATCGAATAATTGTTCTTGCACAACTTGCATGTGAAACTGCAGTGAGACCCCCAGATGCATATACGTAATTGGTGCATCAAGAGTGTCCTCAAGTCGAAATGAGCATAAGCCAAGTCTTGTTTTCCCAAAAACTTACATTATATAATTTTCAATTGGTGTTTTATGGAAGAGATATTCTTCAGAATTCCATGAAAAAAATTGTATGCCACTTGAATTTGATTCAGTGAATATATTTTCAACTCAATAAGAACATTTGGAGCATTGAATAGTGTACCCCTTAAATTGATTCAGTGAATATATTTTCAACTCAATAAGAACATATGGAGCATTGAATAGTGTACCCCTGTACAGTACATTGAAATGTTGGCATCTGCAAAAATAACATTCAAGTCACAAAGAGAGAAGGACGAAGTCCCTCTATGCAATCGGTTATTTTTTAAATTAGCTGAATGGATTGGAAAATGATGGGAGAAATGACAAAGAATTTTTTTGCATGAATCTTAGGGTTGGAAATATCTGTTTCTTGCAATCAAGCCTAATGAAAGTGAATTTTTGTGAAATTTATTGGCAATTTTATCATGCAATGTCCTCATGTCGAGTCAATGTCCGTATGTCGAGTCTATTCAATGCCCTTTTTATTGAAAAATAAATGTGTCTATGTAGAACTGTCCGCATGTCGAGGTGTCTGCATGTTGGGGTCTCACTATACATTTACCTGTGGGGGTTACAAAGAAGCCGTCGCGACTTGTAACACGCGTCATTGCGACTTCGTCAGTCGTTTTTCGAGGCTGGTTTGAAAAGCCCGGAAATGCTTCTTGAATTGAGAAGACGACTGTGGCGAGCAGGATTTTTAAAAACATTTTCCGTTCAGTATTTAACTTCTGTAGTTTGAGCCTGCTAGAATTAGCGTGCCACCTTTTGGACGCAAACTCTACGCATGATTTCATCGAGCAAGGGCTGAGCAGTTTCAATCTTACAAATTTCCACCCGATGTGCTCAATACCTCAGTTACGTTAAAGCGTTCAACCAAATAAATTATGTTTCAAACGCCGTTTCTCTAACTTGAGGTGCTTCTCACTGTTCCAAACGAGTCGCGTTTTCATTCCGTTCACATGAAACGAACTCTTATTCGACCTTTTTGGTACCATTTCTTCGAACACCTGCGTTAGAAAACTCTCGCGAACCACTCGACGAGTAGCCGATGGCTTCGAGGCACAAAAAACTATTTAAAAATAATATAAGAGTATCAATCGACAAAATTGTTCAAGAGAGGGTCAAATGAAAGCGTGTAGACCGTCAGAAGTGGGCTGCTGTGAAGGTTGGTTAGAGCTTGTGTTTTTGTTTTCCAAGTTATATTTGCTCTAATTGGTCCGAACCATGGTCCAATCATTGGTGAATTTTCTTGCCCCACCGATGATTTTCGGACGATGGAAAGGCCAAATGTGAATCAATAAAATTTCTCTCATCATTGAGATCTCTCTCTCTCAAGAAAAAAAAAAACTCGGAGCCATTTCTATGGTTTAAACGGCTTTTTCATGTATATTTTTGTTGGGAAGCCATTAACTGGGACCCGCGAAATGCATGCTCAGTTTGTATAAAAGGAATACTGTCGCACCGTGCCGCATTTTATAACAGATAAATCTTTGAAGAACTATCAAAACTCACCTCTATATAGGACACTGACCTCTTAATGATAATACGACTGTTTTCCTCTACCCATGGACTTGAAGGACCGTCCTGTGCAATTATTTTAATTCTCATCAGTTTTTCTCCGATTGTGACGGAAGGATACTAGAACTTTTCTTAGCTGGGTTTTTGCTGGGATTAACTCTAGGAGAGATAAATGGTAACAATCCTTTACCGTATCTTGACGCACTCATTTGTTGGGAATCTTGAGTATGCTCATTTGAAACCTATGCGATATTTATTTCGAATGGAGTGCGGTAAAAATCTCGTTGGCTTTTTGTTGACTGAAAAGTCAACATGTCAGTAAATGCGAAGATCCGAGCGTCGACTAAGAGTAGTACATTATTGTTTGCACCTCATTCTGAATCGTCGTTAAACTCGCTCCGGTTTCTATCTTAGATGTGAAGTGGTCATCAAATCGATGTTAGTCTTGCTGAATCATCGTCGAAAAGCCGGATTTCGCATGAAGCCGTGTTGAAAGCTGTTTCCAGCAGCTTCATGCGTTCAAACGACCGGGTTTCGCTGCATTGACTGAAATGCATTTGTCACGCTTGGTGGTATTTCGAGCATTGCTCGTACTTCCATCCTCGGGTCCGATGAGCAGAGGGTACGAAGACGTTGCATCAGGGCCTTGACGAGGCTAATCGGTGCAACTCCGAAGCACGAGTCCAATTGCCCTCAATCTCCGACCTACATGAACTGCACAGTACCGGGGTTTTATTTTTTTTTTGGGTGCAATTGAGGATGCGACCCGTGTCGTAAATTGCCTCCGCATCGAATCAAGCGTTCAGCCAAATTAGTTTCCGTGAAATTCAGGACATGGACTCGTCATTACTGAAGACGCGATCTTGATCGATTCTTTTTATTGATTAACTTTTCTAGGAACACTATTCCACTTTGAATTGATGCATCCCTCTCCATTTCTGATGGCAGATTCAAAATTATTCGGTTACATACATCCGGGGGGGGGGGGGCGGGTTTCTAAAATACGGTGGTAAATTCCTTGTTTATCCTGTGAATTTTAATTAATGGTTAGGGAATGCGTCAGAAAGTACAGACAGACGACTTCGAGTAGCACTATCTCCTGGATAGTTCATCTCAATAAAGAATAATTCAAATTGAACTTCAATCAGTTGTCTTTTGGATTATGTTCAATTTCCTGTTAAGTTACACAGGATTGAAATTACCTGCCCAGACATGTGGAAAAGTATTCATCATGAGAAAGCGCGTGTCACTTTTCCAGAGACAATTTTTTCCTTCAAATTTATTTCCTAGTGGCATCAATGCCATTTAAACTACAAACTCAAAATCCAAACATGATGCCTGCACCATGTCGTTGAATCAGGCATTTTTTCTGGGTGTATCAGTTCGAACCATCTTAAAGAAATAACAGTTGAAAATGCAATCTATCTTTTGGCTTACCACGAACGGTGAAAATGGAGCGGTGTTGATTTTCTATAGAGTGAGATTTTTCAAACCAAACTCGGACCCATTATTTTATACAAATGAGGTTTATGGGTCGATAAAGTTTTGTGAGCACCTCTTTCAAATGAATCACTAAACCTACGACAATATCTGGATGCTGAGTTTTTTTCTAAAAAAGAAAAAAATTCTGTTCCACACCCACTTTTTTCCTCGAATTAATGTTTCGGCAGATGATGAATACACGGCCAAAAACTTTTTTAGATTATATTTCTAACTTACACCGATTTTACCTGTGAACATCTTGACTAGTGTCTTCCAAACGTGCAATTACTACGTGGTACGCATTTAAATGCATAATGTGGATCATGCGATCACATGTTGTATGCCAATTTTGTGGATTGTTTTTCGTAATGATTTTTTAAAGTATAAATCAAATGCCTAAGGTCAGTTCATGATTTTCGTGCTCTCTAAAGCGCATAATTCATGCGCCGTTTCTTGAAATACATTCTATGTTCTTCAGGATACTCATTCCGACGGACCTACGTAAGTTCAGCTAACGAATTAGAGCAGGCAAAAACTTTCTCAAGTGGCTAAGGGGGTCACGTCTGTATTTGCGGGGTGAGTTCGTTAGCACAGTACGGCGTGACTCACAGAGCGATTCTGAGCTCGACAGTAATAAATCAGAATGCAGCTAAAGTGCGGGGATAAGTGAACCCGGGTGAAGTTATCGAATGCCCGTCGTCCTACTTCCCAGGGGCTAATGGGTCGGGGTAGGTTTTACAGACGTCGCTGGGAGTGGCAGATGTTCCTTACCTGTATGGTGCGGGTGTTCTCGAGAGGAGGGGGGGGGCGATTAATTGGCAGTCGGAACGATGCGGGCGGAAATGCGTTGTCATTCGTCCCGGTACTCGCTTTGTTCCTCGGCGGGAACTGTAACTGGAGCATGGAGCAGGTGGAAAGAGCTGCGGTATGTTCATGGCGGGATAATTTCCGACGAACGTTCAAGGGCTCACACTTTTCCGAAGGAAGGAAAGCCGCATGACAGGAAGTTGTACTGTACTTCTACCTGTACTGTCTGGCTTCGTGGACGAGGACGTTCGCCGCCGTTGCGGACCACCTTGGCGGAATGACTTCGTGCAGCATTTCACTGCCGAATGGAGTGCGCCATTGCGAATTTCCTGGATGTGAGGAAACGAGATTTCAGCCGCACTTCCAGAAGGTCAGAGAGCACTCGAAGCTTCATCATCATCGTGCTCAGAAAAGTTTGCGAAGGGTTTTGTCTCTTGCCAAGTCCACAGAGAAATACGAACTAGATTGACGGAAATAGGCTCCCAAGGAAAATCCCGGCGATTCGATCCAAATCTTCAGTTCAATAATGAGAAAACAACCAAGCCATGTAAATTAGTCGTGGAGTTGTTTCAAAAAGCCTTCCTTTCAACGAATGCAAAGACGACGGTTTTTAGTGAATGCTTAGCTGACGAATGTTTCAGAATTCGAAGATACTTACTGCACAGTACGTTTGGATCACCTGCTGTTCGCCATGGAAATGAATTGTTCTTCAAAATTTAGTGTTCGCATACCCTCTGAATATGGGGTTTTCCGAGAAATGAAGTTTAGTATGTTGTTTGGTCAGTAAGCAGCCATACGAAAATGTCCGAGAGAATAGGCGAAGAAACCTTAATTTACAGGTTACACACACAATAAAAACCTCGAGTATTGCCATCATTATAAAACCGCGCATTCAAGAATTATCAACTGTCTGAAATCGCCATATTTTTGCTGATAAGCGCTTCAGCACAGTTCATAAATTCATTTGAACTTTACAAAAGACATGATTCATCGAAAAAAATAACTATGTCAGTGAAACAGTACACAGATGTTTGAGAATATCCAACAGGTAATTTCAAGTGATGGCGATCTGTTCGGCAAGTGTAAATGAGAATTCCAATTCCCGCATTCATTTTTTCTTGTATTCCCGCAGCATTGCCTTCACGGCTTGGTTTCCATCGGCATTTTTTTTCCATCCCAACATTTTCTCATGGCGCTCCCGAGATAAATCCACAGCTTGTGTGGGAATAAGCTGACGAGGAGGTCGGTATAATGAAGTCAAAGGATAATTTCTAATGCATTTATGCCCGAAATAGCTATTTCGTTTTTTGAACGATCTTTTGATGGTAATTTCTGCTGGTTTTCCACTGTTGAAATGCCGTCGATTTCGTTGTGATCGCTGTCCAAAATCGGGCACTTTCCTTCCCACCTTGACTTCGCGTGTTCATGAAGTGGGGATTAGAATAAGACCTTCAGCTGGTCTAGAAATGTGCATGAATTAAGAACCTTGTTGAAAGAAAAAAACTTCAGAGACGCTGTAGTTCACTCACCGTTTTTCTCGTAAGCATGGAAAATCCTGACCGAAATTCATGTGAAGGTGGTTCGAGAATTTTTCGTCGCGCTTGAAAAATTGCTACGATTTCATTGTTCACTCCTTTTGAGAAGCGGGGGCGTGTAGCTGTCAGTTTGAAAGGCTTTCGGAGGTCATGCTCGGAGAAAGGACAATTTGTCATGTCCTGGGTTCAAGAAGAATTTGACGCCCAGGAATTCGCGTGCGATGTTTTGCTGTTGTCGAATTACCGAGTTCGCCGCGCGTGATGGGCATGCCGGTGCCCGGTAGTTTTCGTCGCGACGACCTCCAGAATTCCTTACGATCGACGAACAGGTCTCACTAAATCAGCATATGCGAGTACCTGTACAATAATTTTCTACTGCCCATTGTTTGAAATCCTGAGCCCAGTTCACGGGTGTGGTGGGCAACTTTGTAAGTTGATCGGGGGTTTTGTTTCATACGTGAATACGTATCTCATTTGCTTGAGCGTGGCTGTTGCTTTCTTCCGTCTCTATTCGCATTCAAGGCAAGGTAAAGGAAAATAACCACAATTCAGAATTCACAAGGAAGAAGAAACTTTTTCGTAAATTCCTTTCATTTCGGAAAATAGAGCGTGTCGAAACAACTATCGCTAAAACCATCATTCACTAAAAGTTTCCGAATATTTTTGTTTCGCTATTTAAACGTGCACAAGGAACCACCTGAGCAGATACATGATGAAAAAAGTGGAAACATCCGGGAAAGGGTTTATTGTTCAGATACTCGTTTATACTCGGAGATAGTACCTCCTGCCATTTAAATGCAGGAAATGCACGCACCTTCTGCACGAGCAGCACACGAGCACAAGCCTTTCCTTCTGGAATTGATGGTTTCTGTGTTACTGAAGAGCGTTACCTGATTGATTATCAGTGGTAAAAGAAGTATTTTCGTCGATTTGTCTAAAAACATGCTGGATGAAATCCACTGTTACTGTTCTGGAATGCCGTGAAAACGCCCTGGTATGGAATGTCAGAGGAGGTCATTCCGTAGAGGTTAATAGAGAAGATATAAAAAAACCGTTGATTGAAAAAATGCGACAGGGAATAAATTGCGTAAAATAAATATATGAAAGAAAACTGTTATAGTGAAAAAAAAAATTCATAGAAAAACGTAGAGCTGAATGGTACCACAATTGAAAATGCGCACGGAAAAAGGAAAAAAAAAAGAAATATTGTTCTGCGTTACAATAAAGTGATCCAAGGCAAAAGATCAAAATATTGTTACAAATATAACCTTGAGTGCAGTTAAATCAAGCATACGAGAGATGAGCGAAATATTAACTGTCTCTCCGGCGAGTTTTACTCCGCATCTTGACTGCTGTCATTTTCTTCGCGCCGACGTTTTCGCATGACACCATTCTGCGTAGCCCACCCAGGTTTTCGCTGATTTGAACATAAATGCTGATTCGAATTCAAAATGAGCATACATGTTTGAGCTTCGTCTAGTCCAGTCATGGTGCGTTTCGGGGCCTCGAGCATAACAAACACCGAGTCCCGTGCAACAACGTGGGCAGTATCGTGGTGCGGAATCGCCGCCCGCAGTTTGTCACGATCTCGCTCTTGTGCGTGTTGATGCTGAGCGGTGGCGGAAGAAAGGATTCTTGGTGCGTTCCCATTGTTCTACCGTGAGCCTTGGGATGGTTACACGGGACGCCTGAACGAGGTCGTTCAGGATTGCCGTGCTTGTGCAAGATGGAGATGCAAATACCCGGCCTCTTGCAGAAATCCCAGAGTTTGTCCTGGACGCTTTCACACTGACGGATTTCACGGCTTGAAAAACCAAGGGTTTTCAAAAACTTCTTGATGCAGTTCGGGAATTTAACCTCGATTGCGGTCGCATGTTGGATCGTCCGTTCAAGGGCTTTCGTTCACAATTTGAGCGAGAGCGTGGTGGCGTTGAATATCTCGCGGTGGAAAATTCCTCGACACGCAGCATCAAAACCAAGTACCGAAGACGATCAGAAATTGAGAAAAAATCCCTCTAGGATAATATATATATCATATACAGGTGGACTCCCTCTAGAACGATCTTGTCTGAAACGATTTTCTCTGTGAAAAAAAACTTTGTTGGTTTCAACAAGTTTTCTGGGTTCTCTGCAACGAAATTCTTTCTAGAACGATTTTTTTCTGGCCCCTCGAAATTCGTTTTACAGTATGTGAGAAAGTCAACCTGTATATATTGCATATACTGTATAACAGAAGAAAAAAGTGCACTACGGTGTATAGGTTTTAAATTAAAGTACTGTATATGAATTTACATTTGTAATTCAAGTTCGTTCGCGGAAAGTGAAGCTGCTCACATTGAAATCACATGGTCCGCATCATGCCCAAATTGCGATTTTGGCATCATCGATCAACTTCTACCTAAATCGTATCGAGATATTATACTCTATTTTTCTTCAACAACCTGCTGTAGCGAAATCTTGATGTTTCTCTGACCGCTTCTTTACTTTGGATAGACTGCTTGTCGTTACAGGTACCAAATTTTTCAAACACAGAAGAGGATGGGTGATTCTGGCAAATGTAGCGTATGGTTGATCCTCTCCCCTGTATAAATGTTCGATTTTATCAATTACTTTCCGTTGAAACTTCAACAAACTTTCTGAGCTTTACGAACTTGGAATCAATTAAAAAGATTGGAGCAAAATATAAGCGTGTCTTATCTTGCATGAGATTCAAAAGTCATTTTGCGCACATTCACTCCTACGTGAAACACCAAAATATCCTCGTCCTTGGTTTCCTCGTGCTGCTCGAAATATTCGCGGCCTTGTGGGTAAAAACTATGTCAACCTCGGAATTTCGTAAAATTTCGGTAGCACACCGACGCGAAAATCCTTACGAAACTGAGTTGTGAAGGCAAAAAATTAATCTGGGTTATGTCATTCTTGCATGAAGGATTTCCGCAGAAAAATAAATAAATAATAAATTGTGGTGCAACGATTCGCCACCTCTGCTTTCGCGACGCACTGTACTTCCCGCTCGTTAACGAAGCATACTCGTATATATGAGAATCTCTGTGCTTTCTTGTTGCATCACGAGGACTGCATAATCACCACTGGGAATTTCTTGCGGACGAGTTGAAAGAAATTAAAACGTGCAAAAAATCATTAATCCTTGGAAATGTATTCTTTGCATGTGTGCATCAGCTTGGCTATGCTCACCTGGATCATGACTGTGCAACCGCATCCCTTTCGTCTTCTGAGCATTAACTCTGCTATTTTTTTTTGCCACAAAGTCCCCGGAATAATCCTGCTGTTCTGAAAGCTTGTGCTCTCGATGAAAAGGAGAAAAACAGTTTTGAATCCTGCTGCGGTTTCGAGGTCGCAGGTTGTGCGAGGCACCGTTTATTTCAGTCTCCACCGTTCACTTAACGGTCTTTCGGCATCACAGAATCTCTCATCGCTGGCATTATAGGCGTTGATATCTAGGAGCATTCCCGACATTTCTTCTCAAGCGAACAAAAGTGGGTTTAGTCTTGCTTCGCGGGTTGAAGACCAGGATTGTGAGCATCTGAAGGGATAAGGGTCGGCTTTGATCTGAATGTTAGTTGATGGATAGATAAGCCAGCGGGGGTTTCAAGATATTAACAGTGCAAAGAACTCTCGGCAAAATGATAGCCTTTACCACTCCCTGTGCTGCTGTGACTGCGTTATTTCTTTTCTCATATTCCGCTTCAATGAAATTAGCTCGGGAAAATGTCTCATGAATGAGACGGAAATCTCTCCAGATCTCACTTCTATTTCTATAACGCTTCCGCTGCTGAGAGTGAATTTGAATTCTCGAGGGTTCGCCGAAAATCGCTCACTCATTCATGTCTGAATGTTGAGATGAACAGAAGTGAACATAGTTAAAAAGTAATATTTATTGACTGTGGTTCTAATTTTTGCCCACTAGGGTGGAATGTACAGATGGATCACCTATGAGGCGACGTTTAACTCGGCACATTTGCACGTCTAATGAATTTGCAGGTGGTCTAGGTTTTAACGAATATTCCAAACAACTGAAAAATATTCTCAAGGCCTATTCCCCGAAATGATGGGACCAGTGCGCCAAAGAAGAAAATATTTTTTCGTTGAAACTTTTATGATTGGCATGCTGAATATGCGATGGCTGCTACAAATGCTAAAAAAGGCATACTACTAAGCAAGAAAATGCCCAAATGTACTCTGAAATTGTACGAAATCCTTAGCAAGAAACGCCACTTGCCATGTAACGAAAGGTTTTTCTATGAACAATTGTAAACGGAATTATTTAAAATTCCTTTCCGCGATTCGTTGCATCCCTGATTTCAACACTTCGGGAAAAGGGAATTCAGACTTACAAAATGTCTTCGACCTGGCCCACAAGTAATAACATCTTGGTGGGATGTTTCATTCGGTGATCATAGGAAAGGACCACCTGTAATTGTTGCTCCTCTGTGGAATGCTGTAATTGCTACGGCATCCGAAGCTCCGCATTCTTCATGTCTCGGAGATAATTCACCTCTGAGTGGCTTTACTGAACCTTTTTTTATGACGTACGAATCCTGATGAGAATGAATAACTGCGAAGGCTTTTTAAAAAATGAATTTAGTAATTTCCATCCATAACAAAAAATGATATTAATTTTTCTTACTTTGAAAGAATATCATTGCAGCTAATCGATGGTGGCGTGCGCTACGAAAATTTGAAAGTTATTGGGAGAAATGTGTCCTTCCGTTATCCTTTTCTGAATCAGACGAATGCATGTTCTTTTTTTTCGCTCACCAAGAAATCAAGGTTCTTAGAATTGGATGAGGATTGATGAATTGTTCTTCAAGCTTTCACTTCTTCGGCTCGTGATATCTTCGAAATGTGTTCGGTTGTTCGTTGGTCTGATTTATAACTTCCCTGTTTGTCGCAGGTCGCAGGCACCGGTCAATGAAATGTAAGTATAAATACTTTGCTGAGAGATTAAAACTGTTGATTAGTTTATCGATGCTAGTCGTGTTCATTCAAAATTTAATTCAAGATGGCAAGGATGTGACCGAAATGAAAATGCACAGTATATGTTTGATTTGATCTCCGCTCTGAGTAAATCATTGATTAAAGAACTGGAGAAATTTCAACCTTCAATTCAGTGATCCTGATCTATTGCCATCCTTTCTTAGTCTTTTAAAATTCACCGGAACAAGCATTCCTCGGATATTTCCCCTGGGAAAATCCTGAATTTTTTTCAGATTTACATAGCCCAATCTAATTTATCTTGCAAGTTTTTGTGAAAATTTTTTTCACGAGAATTCTCGGATTCCTCAACTTATTCCTCAAAATATTTGATTGAAGAGAATAGGTACATGAACCAAAATCAATAAAAAATATATGTATGAATCAAAGCTATTATAATTTGAGAAGAATTTCTCTGAAGTTCATCGTTTTAATAATCAAGCAGCTTTTTTATAGTCGTGTTTAGGTTGTGTCCACTAATTTGTGAACACTGCTCGGCAGAGTTGCCACTATAGTGGCAACTTTGCCGAGCAGTTTGGAATTTTTAAAATATTTAGCTAATAAATTGACATTGCTTTTTAATCCTATATGTATATAGGATAAAAATTCAATGTCAATTTGCAGCTTTACTGATAACGATTTCAGTAAATTTTATTTGAGTCTCATCCGAATGCGTTCTCATTTGAAAAGCGTAGCCAAATTTTTTCATCAAGTTCAGACATGAAAGGTGAGAGTAGCACATCAATGAAAGCTACTTGTGATAGATTATTCGACAAAATGATTGAAACTTGATTTGTGTTAGCATCTGAATTCGAGCGATAACCAGAAATCCCTATCGATACCACCGTGACGTTGTTGAACGACATTCCTTCTGGAGGTTGCCTCCGTATGCTTCTCCAAGTATGCGAAAGTTGCTTTACTTTGAAAGTCCGGGGCCAAACTTGAACGCTTCGCTTAGCGAACGCGTGGGAGGCATGTTCGACATCCCCGACGTTCTTCATGAGTTCCGTGACCGGAATATTTTTCGGTGAGCGAAAGAATTCCCCAGGGCGAGTTTTCCAGCCCTGGAAAGCTGCTTGTTTTGGGGCAAGCCATTGCTATTTACGTGATACGTGCTTGTTGAACGAGACGGCGAGCGTTGGTCGTTGTCATACGCCGAGCCATAAACGCGTGGTAATGGACAATGAACTTCCGTCTTCATAAACATGAGTTATTGTCAAGCCCGTGTCCTGAACAAACTTAGTATGTTCTGCGACCCGAATGTAGTGGTCAAACTTTCAAATCTGTTTCCTTGAAACGTGTCACTTTTCAATTCTTCTTGAGTTCACTATACGCGAATTCCTGATGCCTTAGGAATTCCGTGTAGTCTTCACGTAATGAATTCAAGCTGGGATCAGTTTCAAGTTCTGGAAAAACGTTGAACCATTATCAGACAGAGAGAACCTCTATCATCTGGGCTTTTCATCAATTCCTTCCTTACGGATAATCAAAAAAAAGAGATTAATGGAAACTCGAAAAAACTTGTTTCTCGTAAACCAAGCAGAAAATACCAGGAGGCTTCCTTTGAGTGTCTGCGTATGTTTCTAGACGTCCTTTAAAATATACGCCGTCAGCCAGCTCATTAAGTTCAGCTGATGCGTCGAGTGATTCGATCTGTTTTTGAAGGGATTTGTCGGATTCAGGACAAGGATCATTGGGGTTAAAAGGTAGAATAGGTTGTGGTTAGATTAAAAGGATCCGAATGATTCTTATGGATTTCAGGATTAGTCCAGAATTCATTACTCTGGAAAAGTGGTCCAGCGTCGGAATTTGTGGCTCTAAAGGCCAGCGACTGCTACGTATTCCCGAACTAGGAAATTGCTGAACGTGAGCTATGACTAATGAACGAGGATATGCAAATCAGAAGCTAGCTGAAGCAGAGCAAAGCCTGCAATTATCCGCGGATCCCGAAACGAAAGCGGCTGAATGGAGTGGGTTCGTGCGACCGGGAAGGAAAGCCAGAAATCACAAGGAACAATGGTTTCACGTGACAGAACACGCCGAACAAGGAGCGTGGCGTGAAACGTGGTAAACTCGGACCACGGGCGTAAACCGAAATGAAGGGACGATCCCAGTGGTTTTGCGGTCATTTCCTGGGTCCGACTTTGAGGCTGGCTGTTTCGCCCCGGTTACTGTATTCAGTGTGCATATCATTAACTCCAGCAGGAAAAGGTGTCGCTGAATCGTTTTGAATACCAGCAGGTGGTCGACTGATGATAGTTTGCTCTGAGCCAATTCATGGATTTCCATATTGAAAGATATTCGTTTCATTCTGTCGCCGGCTGTTGCGTCATTTGGCCATCACCCAATTTACCCCAAAATTTCAGCGCATTGCTTCTCTTAACTATTCCTATGCGGCGTATTTGTCAATCACGCGATAGTCAAAATGCCTTTCACCTGCTGATATAAAAAACAACCTTGATTAAAATAAACACACGCATCGGCGAAGACCTGAAAATTTATCATGGAAATGGAATCGAATTACTTTCCAACGAATCGTGCCTCGTGGAAGTTTATTGCCATTCGCAAGATTTCTGAAAAGTCGTTCGATATGACCAGCACGGAAACTTGAAAAGAGGATCCTTATAGAGAATACGTTTGGAGTTCCCTCTATAGTGAGATGGGCGGAGTTCTCTGTATAGTGTTGTGCAGCACTTGTTCGGGGGCCTTTGAATAATTTGCAAGCAACCCGCAACTCAACGCTGTTTTAATTGACAACATGGACCGGGTCATTAACGTTGCTCTCCTCAGGAGCGACTTTCTTTTTTGCTGCGGGGGTAATTTATTTGCAGCTGCAGAACATTTTTCAGAATATATTTCAATGCGTGAATAATTTTGAGGAGCATAAATTCAGTGAATCAAATTACTCGACACAGCACGCAATGTCTGTGCAATCAAATTCATCGATTTCTGAGCGTGAAGCAATCGGGAGCGTAGATTGTGTTATCCATGACGTCATTAATGGCGTACTTGGTTTCGGTTCGGTTTGGTTTCACGGAGAATTTTCATGGTGCGCTGGTGATTGTTTTTTCCTCGAGATAATTGCGTTGCTAGACATAACCTGAAGACTTCCCGAACAACACGCTTGAGATCAAATGTCATTCGGCGGAATTTTCGGAAATAACGGGTCATTTCCATCGTCTTCAAATGCAGCTTGTTCGGAGAGCCACCGGAGCGATGTGCGTTGTCCTCTCACTCATTTGAGGCCGCCGGGAAACGGCGAGGTAGGTCACCGAGGTCTTAGGAACACGTAGTTTGGTGCATCCAGCTTTTTCGTTCGTGAGCTCATTTTACTTTTCCTCGTCGGGATTCTTGCCGTGGATCTTCGAAAGGACGCTGGTTGCGTGCCCAGTCTCATCTCACGAAGTGAAATATGAACACGCGACCACGTGACTAGCACGGAGACAACATCTTCCACAGAAGCCGACACTTCAGTCAGTTTCTCCAGAGATTTCTTGGAACGATTGACAGGTGACAGGGATGCAGACGAAGTGATACAGAAAAGCCACGAGGAAACTCGTGGTCAGCTGGACGCGGAAAGATAAAACCGTATCAAATGAAAAAAAAATATATATTTAATTGCGGAGAGCTATGATTTCGGCATTCTCGATTAATCATATTGCATATTTTCGCGGATGATGCGGTTTAAATCTTGAACACGTAGAGTGGGGCCCCGTCTAACGGATGACAACTCACCCATCGAAAAAGCTGCAATACAACATTTATACTGTACTACAGTAGAGTAGAACACAAATGACTTATGCGTCATAACATTTTTTCCGGATAACGAAATTTCTTGCTATACAAAGCAAATAAAGCAAACTTTATTATATTATCATCAAGGAATACAGTATTGTGCTTTGCTTTTCGCATTGAAATTGTTTTTTTATAACGAAACGCGTACAGGTTTGGATTACAGTACTTTCGCTATGGGGACCTACTTTTATTTCAATCGAAGTGAAGTGTCACTACTTTAACGACCCATCGTTATGCATTTTTCCTTCCAAAGTTCATGTTTTTCTATTCATTCTCAAGCGGATTTTTTACGACTCAACGTTCATCTGCTTCCGTCGGCGTACGTTTACTATTCTCAAGTGGGTACTTCTTGGAGTTGTTGGACTGGAATCATCAAACAGCTCAGAGATTATGAGAATTCCCTGGAATTCGTCCCAAGCATTTTTCAATTTATGATGGGCCATAAAAATACTTCGAGGTGCGGAGTGCACTTCGGAAAGGTTCACCCATTTTTCTTGGCAAATTTACCGCGGCACTCCCAGTTTCCCAGCCGCATGAAGCAAGGATGTGCCTGCGCGTGAAACGCAAGCTTGGTAACACTCAAGACAGCCTAGAGAAGCGGAAGCAAAAAGTCGATGAATTTAAAATTGAAACCTCTTTCAACTGCATATAGTGTTATTAATGCATCACGGTAGCACACTCAACAGTAATTTATTTTTAGCATACCTCAGAAATGAATGTACTGGGCACGTTTTCTTTCGAGGACAGTGATCAGTTCAACGACTTGATTTTCTCAAAATGTGATTATTGTTCTAAAATATAAACCGATTGGGCTATGTTTCAAATTTCCATGTTTTCCATTTAATCAATTGCATGAGAGGGTCTTGTGCAAAACACAAAAAAACTACCGTGAATTAAGCTTCTCCCGAATTTACGCGTATATGCTATCTATCACGTTTCATGATTTAGCCAACGCCACAAGTCAGAATAATATTAGAAAATGGGTTTGACTTCGAAAGCTGAACTTCCCGACCATCAAGCAATCCGTCATTTCGTGATTTATGAAAATGTTGGCACCAAGAAGGATGAGATGCATCGGTTTAGTCACTTCGGCGAAAGTTCTCCTTGAGAGTTTATATATTCTATAGCCTCACCCAAAATTTGCATTTCAAAAGCCGGGAAATTCGCATTCACCTGACTTTTTTAACTCACCATCTAGCTTTCAAAAATTCAATAATTTCTTGAAGTTTAGTTCTTTAAACGTGAGCCTGTTCATGAGTTCATGTTCGTGAGCCTGTTCCCAATTTTTTCCGAAAGCTTTCCAGCCTGATTTTTTATTTTGCTTTTGTCTCGACGATTTCTCCTGCATTTATAAAAGTTGGTCCAAAACACGGGTGCCGATCTTGAGTTTTTCGATCGCTTACAATTGGACAACACTCCTGACAAGTAAACTCATCTAAACATTAATTGTCTTTTACACTTCGTATTAATCCCTAAATGATCAGCAAATATCCGAAATCATTATCCCTTGCACATTGAAACATTGGCAGTTGATATCATTCTTGTCTATCGGTAGGGGAGTAAGGAACATTCGAACAATTGAATGAGCACATGAAAATTCTTAGCACTTTGAGATCGCAGGTTTTGTGTGGCGTTCGGAAACTATTGCTCAATCTCAGAGGTAATCAAGGTGTGCAACTCCCGGAATACAGTATTTTATAAAACATAATATTGAAAATTCAACACTTATTTGCGCGACGCAGACCAATACGCAAGCATGCAGTGATATATACTGTGTAACTCTGGGGATAAGGACAATTTTACTCCAGAGTTGTATCTACGCGCGAGACAAGGGATAGTTAGTTGATAAGAGGCTTCGTCGGTGAAATTATATTAGGAAGGTCTCCTCGAGTCAACAAGGTTGTTAAACTCATGTGTACCCTAAGTATCCATGGTATTCAAGAGCAGGACAAAGCCATTTAATTCATCATATAAGTCGGGCCGTTTTGGGGCATGACTGATTTAGCGTCTTCGCGGTTTCCCTTGTCAGCGTTTCTGGGATGGCGCGATTGTAGCATTCAACCCACAACACGCAATGCTGAAACTGACTTAGTCTCTTTTCACCGCCGAAAACAGACGCTAGCGACGCCGTACAGGTTAAATACGTGGTTTTCCGAGTAATTTCCGGTTTCCTGTCATGTTGAAGCGCACGCTTTCTCCCGGAGTCTTCTCAATCGCTCAATTTCGCCTCGCGAAATCTGAATCCGGGAAATGAAAGACGTGTCAGTCGATGCGGGTTCACGCTAACCCCTGGAGTGCGAGAAGGTTTCGGCCAATTACTGCATCGCGCTAAGGATACGGGAAGACACCAATCACTGACTTTCTTCACCCCGATTCTGCTGGTCCATCAATCACTACTCGAGTCATGGGAGGTCTAGCTCGATGAGTTGGTCATTCCGGACACGTTGTCAAATCGAGGGAACAGCTCGGTTTTTGGAATGTTTCTTTTCCTTTTCGGAAGAGATGTCTTTCAATACCTCAAACGCCGCTTCGAGTTCTAAATTAACTTGGGCGACTTTAATTCGAGCCACATTGTTCCCATGCAAAGACATCTCATTCCATAAGATGGACATGGCTCATGGAAAAACCAGTTTTACTTTAATTTTGGACGCCTTTAATTTCTTAAGCTGTCACTAGTCGAGGAGAATTAATCTACTTCACGATACATAACTACTGAATTGACTATCATCGCTTGCTCCGATGTTACAGAAGTATGTGTATTTATTGAAGCGACAATTTGTGTAAGGCACCGTAGAACAATTTATTAAACTACGCTCAAAATCTCCTGGAACATGTCAAATAATTTTCTTTTATGTGGAATTTCAGGAAAGCGAAACTGAAATGCGTACCAGTAAGTAGGATCATAATCAAATTTACTTTCGATTCGAATTGCGCAAATTTTGACGATTTAATCTTGAATAAAATCAAGAATTATCTGCAATTCTGCTATCTAAAATTTTATTCTACGAATCCGAAGAAATCGTCGATCACGTATTGCTGACGGCAAATAATTTTCTCGATGATGGGTCCAAGCAATTTTGCTTTTATGGAATTGGAGCTTTTTTATTATTCAAAGCTTTCGAATTCAAATGCAGTACTTTATTTTAGGTCGGTGCACTTAGCATGGTTGGATTATTTTCTTGACCTGACCCACTTGACACAACCATGCACGTGGACTGTCAACAACAATTCTCGGGACTGGGTACATCGAATTTATTTAAACAAGTAAAGTTTATCGAGGTAGAGAAGTCGAAACCACGAATAAAATCGTCATTTGAGAATATTGATGCAGATAAAATAATTTTAGAGAGAGTCTTTCTGCATTTACAAAGGTAAACACCCGGAGAAGAATGACATTCTTCCTTTCCTCCGTAGAGTTCTTTTGAGCGTGAACACTTTCGAGCGTCCAATTTTCGAAACAAAGTTGTTTCTTCTGGTCTCCTGGTATCGTAAATACCTGGTGAAGTAATCCACTTTGTGCAGTCAGTCGTTAAGTTTGATTGGACTGGCTCCGTTGATAGTTCAATTTAAGAAAGGTCTTTCACTTGGGAAGGAAGAAACCTGTTCGAATTCTACCTGCGTGACTTCGGATCTCTTCCGCTCGAACCGTCGTTGCTCTTTTTTGTTCATTCCCATCCCCAATGCATAACCATCGTTTGGCTTTCGAGAAAACGATGGCGTGGCATGATTGGATTCTTCCTATCAATAAAGCCGCTTATACTTTCGAAATAATTTTCGACATCGAACTTGTCATTACGCAACTCTTCGGAAAGTCGATCGAGAGCGAAAATCGCTCGTAGGTTCCGCGACCAAAAACGGCGAGCTTTGAGAAGTCATTAAACTTCAAGCAACTCTTGATGATAAATTTCCAAGTCTTGTTATTGAAAGAAAGTCCTGGAAACCGGATTCATGACTGCACGACTTTATGAAGTTCCGCTGGTTTTCCGGTTTCATTTTCAAACAAAATGAATAATATTAATAATTTGTCACAGGGAATTATAAAGAATGGATTTTCGGAGAAAGAAATTTTCCAGATGAACAATGTCACTTATGATTCTAGATGCATCTTCTCGTCAGGACTTCCTTTGAATCACGAAGAGCAGTACATTTTCAGTCACCCACATGTCAACCAAATATTAAACTGCGGAAAATGTTCGGCAACGTCGTAAGTATATGTGGTTATTGAGCCCAGTGTCCGAATCTATAAGGCTTCTGAAATTGTAAGCACAGATGATCCAGGTTTTAGGTCACAGAAGTATGTTTTCCTATAAAAATGGAATAAAATTCCTATAAAAATGGAATAAAATTCCCATAAAAATGTTTTTCCTATAAAAAAGGCGAAAGGGGATGACCACGGATGAAGCGCAATCGATATGCATAGGAAAATAATGAGGTGATTTATTCAAATCTAAAGAAGCTATCATTCAGTCAATGAACGAGTGAACATAACTATGACTACCCATGCCCTTTGACGATAAAGTTAGCAATGGCCAGCCATACATCCAGCACTCGGGTTCTTGGGTCGATTGGAGTCTGAGGTCAAATGCTCTGGGAGAAGTACTGCTCATAAGTTTAACTCCACAATCGACATGGGTTTCCTCCACAATGCACGGACAGATACTCTTTTTTAGGAATGCAGTCTTTATTATGGTCTTCGTAGAACGTCTGCTAATAAGCTTCTCAAAGACCGAAGTTTTTTGTTTTTTTGCAGGAAGATGCATATTTTAGGGTTTCCTGACGATCCTCATGGACTGAGTTCACCTGTGCTATTTGAATGCGTCACGCAGGTCTCGGTCGTGGGGGCAACACGCTTTTGGAATGGCCTGTGTTAATTCGCGGGATTATTAATCTGCTTCAGAGAAGCGCGCGGATGTTCGTACAGTACATTCATGTCGAATTTATTTGCGCTTGCTCGAGAATCGAGGAATGACTTTCCCTTTCACCAAGCCTCATCTCCGGGTAAAATTGATCGTCGAAAAATCATGTAATTCGGCGGTCACATCCCCAGAATCCTTGCCCCTTTTTTCCCTTTCATCCGCTGATGAGTGAGTGAGTGAGCGATTCCGAGCAATAAGCCTCACTGACTATAGGACGCCTCGCGCTTCAAGCGTCCGTCACGTCCCACGCGAGCCGCGCTCACTTTTTCCGCGCGTGGGCTTCCCATTAAAGCCGTGGATCATCCCTTTGATGCCGTGAAGATGAGAACTGTTCCTCGTCGAAAGCACGTCGTTAGCGCTCACTTTTCCTCGTGCGCGGGCGGATGCGCGTGAGCGAACCCGAGAGGGCTTCTGCGCTCATTAAATCAAAGCCCGCGCGTGAATTGGCGATATTTCGGCCGGACGAGCATCGGTCGTCCGCGGCCTTCAAAACGCGCCTCCACCGTGTTTGCTAATCAGCCGTCATTATTGCGGGCGTGGATTCGCCTACGAACCCGCGTGTTTACTTTCGCTGCTTTGCTTATGCAAGGAGTCAACTGTTGATGTGAGTGATCATCGCGAATGCGGCGCAGCGGAACTTGAGAATCTTTCCGGCCTGAGGGCAATTGTACAGTATTACCACGGATTTCTTTGCCGGAGCCCCTGCGAAAATCAGTTCCGCGGCGGTGGAGCCCCACAGGCCTGTATCCTGAGTCTCGAAAAGACGAATGGTCTAAAAAAAAGGACACATTCTCTGAGCTCCACAGCCTTCCTGCCTGAAATCATGGACACACACAAAAACCTTCTTGCCAATACTGCACATAGGGAATGCTTTTTATTTATCTTCAACTCGATCCAGCTTTCGCGACGCTATTTTCCTTGAGGATCCCGAGGCTTTAGAACTACGCAGAGACCTTCCCATGAATTCAGATTCTCAAACTAATCATGATCAACGGTAGTTGGGACATTCGAATATGTTTGGATAACTGGATACTACTACGATTTTAGCACGTGAACACACAGACTGACGCCTACATCCTGCGAAGAAATGGTTCAATATTCGTATTTCTTTTTGATACCTTGGAGAATTTGAGGTGAAATTGTGGCGTCTGTTCATCTTATTCGTTTTTTTTTTGGTCAACGACATTGTCCATGGGAAACGAGTGGGAAAACCCCCGTTTGGATAATTGGAGCTTCGGTGGGTAGGATTTGAGTTTTACGGTATCAGCGCGCTGAGGCAACATTATATTCCCAGAAAAAGTCCTAAAATCCGGAGACTACCCGGTATATACGTATTCGAGGATGTGAAGAGCCGCTCATGCGGTCTATGCTCCAGATATAACGCGATATCTCTTGACTAACCGAAAACTTCTGCCGAACAGTGGCTCGCTTATTAACATTTAAAAGTCAGCGTACGGGTCATTTTCGTTTCCATAAGTTGCAGTCAACTCATTCCTGAATCTAATGGTCTTTTCAAAGGGCTGATAACATTTTCTCTCCAATTTTTATATTTCTCCCTCGGAAACTTCGCAGGTGTTGCCTGATGATCGTAGACCACATTTCCATATCTATTCATGAAGCATCCAAACAAGCATGCTCATAAGCAGCTTCTTTCAAAATGTAAATCCAATTCAATAGTCCTGCCTTTCTTAATTTTTCGGCACAAAAACGCGTGAAATTTCAAATTTTCCCCTTCATCAATTCATGGGGTTCTTCCCCCCTCTTCCATCGGGCTGGAGCTACAAAATTTTATAAAGCAAATAATCCGCCTGATTTCCGTTTTATGATCTTGAATTTATATTAGCCTTCCTCGCCACTAAGATTTCTATGAACTGAAGTAATATACGGTCAGGTTGACTGACCATATCTTATAAAATTAATTCATTATCCCATCGTGGCCGCAGACTGGGTAGCTTTTAGATTTCTTCCATGCATTACGAAGCTCCCGCCGTCACTCTGTTGACTTCGAAGCGCAAATATCATTAGGAGCTCTAATAATGATTTCCAGAATGTTACGTGCCATGACAGCTCGCGTGGTCATTACGCTGGTTGAATTCAATTCCATAATTTCATCGATCCCCGCTGCAGGGGTTTGAGGCGAGATGACACTTAGTGATGTAAATATCTACGTCACTCGGTGACTCTGGAAAAGCCCCGAGGTTATTGCACTCCACTGCTTCGGACGGCCTCCTGGAACCTCAGTCCGTACCCGCTTTCCTTGAAGGGGCAAGACGAGATCGTTAAAACCTCTGACGGTGCATCCGTCGACGCGGTGCCCGGGAATCCGTCATGCGTATTCCGGACTCGCGATTGACCGCAATCTTACGGTCCACTGCTGAATGTTGAAACGCGGGGGTCATGAAAAGCGATAAGCAAGGACAATGTCAACGATTAAACTGTGAAGAACGCAGTAGAAAAATTCTATGGGAAAGCATCTTTTTTTTAAAATGACGCGAGAAAAGGAACACGATAAATTGATGTAAACGAACTGAAGCGGAAATCTTCACACTCTTTTCTCAAGATAAAAGGCCGAAGACGAGCCTAGTGTATTAAAATAAAAACAGTAGAATCAAAAACAAACTAGAGAACGATTATCAGGCGTTTCATGGAAATTTGGAAAAGCTGTGAGCGTGGATATAGATATGGAAGAAGTTATTTCTTGTTTAGAAATGAAAACTGAGCCAGATTAAATGTTTTCATGCTCGTGCTGATGTTAATGAGCTCCGACGAAAAATGTCGCTTCAATTCGTGTTTTCCTGCTCGTCATCCAAGACAAGAAATGACAACGAGTTTTTACTTTTTAAATGCCGCTAATCCCCGAAAAAAAGTTTTTTTCTGCTGAAATTTACTTCTTCAGCTCACGCAATGCTTGAATAAAAAAATTGTGTCTCATCATAGAACCGCGAATGAAACTCGTGGTGTGATGGAAGATTGAACAACGATCTGTGATTTTGTTTTACGCATAAATGAAATTCTTCTGTGAAACTGGAATCTGACGATAAAATTCTTAAAGTAAACCCCAGAACCTCAAACACTCCGACATTTTTTAAAGCCCGGGTACGTCGAGGAAAGTATAATAGGATGCAGTATATTACAATAAATTATACAACTGATCGTACAGAACGGGTAAAGGTAAGAAAATGAAATAGTTTCCTGTTTCAGAGTAGCAATATGTGAACTTACTTGTTCGAATGAGTTCTGCGCAGCGAGCGGATGGATGACGGAAGAATCATGAGATGGGATTGCAACCTATACATTTCGGTAGTCATCTCACATAATTTTGCAGCCGACTTGATGTTCACCAAGTCGAGCGTAAACGGAAAAGGTTTTAGATAAGAAGTCAAATTCAACACAGAAAATAACATCCCCAAGCAAGACTCGTATTAAATCTGCTTCCGAAAATGTAAAGAATTTTTTCGAACACACCACCCGGGAGAAAGGTTAAAAAGGGGACCCCGCATGACGGCAAGAGTAATGTTTGACGTTTTTCTCCGTTTTTAATAAGAATGCTCTTCCGTTTTTAATAAGAATGCTCTTCGGAGGTAATTCTGAATTTTCTGAACTTCTTGACCTGAGTGATTTCACGGTGACGATCTCGCACGTGTTTGCACACTACCCGAAGCGAAAGTCGTACAGTACTTCCTTGCTTGCTTCTGGAAGCGCAGTCATGTATTTTCAAATACCAAAAACCGCTCACTTTCTCATATTTCGTTTAATAACGACTGTCAGGATTTTTTCTCTCACCAATTACACGTGAAATTTCGACTCATCCGAGAGTTTACTGACCAGTAGTACTGAGGAACGGTTGCTCAATCATTGAAGAATTACGTGGATGTTAGTTTGAAGATTGGCCACGAGATTCACATGCATGAACTCTTCCGCCTCGAATTTCCAAAATTCAGGTTTTGGCCAGATTTGTCATACTTTTTCATTTCGTCGAGTATTTTTTTTTGCTTCGACTCTAAAAAGAAGAACCAAACTTGAAAATGTTCAATGAGCATGAGATAAATCGTGTATGCTACAAACATGATTACTATATGCTGTAATTGTTTATCCGAATATGTTCGTGTAATGTAACATCTGAATCTATTCTGGATTCTCTGGTCAGTAAAAATTACGGAGAAAAATGTCATGACTAAATGCATAAAATCGTAAGCGCTCTACAATTTATTCTTGTTCGCGAGCACTTCAATAATGTATACAGTACAGTGTATAGTCTAAGTGCATGCAAATGATTGTAAATGCGAAGTAAAGTCTAAAATTGTATTACTAGTGCCATTATTCTTGACATTCACTACAGAGTAGTTTGCAGAAACTTGGAAAATTAAAGTATTTTGTTCAAATTGGAGTAGCGGTCATGTTGAAGATAATGCTCATGGATACAGTATCACTGATGGAAATGTTCTCGCTGATAAAAAAAAAAGCGTCGAAAAAACTTGTTTTCTGACCTCATCCGGATTCGGTGCCAATCGAAACGACCAGTTTGCACGATCCCTGTTCTACACGCAAAGTACACCAATCGACGGACACCATCAGGAAGCCCCCATATTCCCTGCTGGTCATATGCTCTAAATTGATGTCATAAATTCGGTCTTGCTTTCTCAAGGGATGAACGTCCTTCCGGAACGAATTTGGTGTAACCTTCCTTATCAGGGGGGCGTTAGAAGAAACATGCGGTGGGTGCTATCCCGTCTCCTGTAACAGTACTGTAGGTTGATCCGTTCCAGACGACTGCCAACGTGTGCACTAAATTGCAGCTGCCGCGATACGACATTTTTCACTCGACTGCCACATCAGCCGAAAATTGACGACGGCTACGTGGGGCACCGCGGCGAATCCATGATTCGTGACAATCATGCGCATGGTGTTCTTGGTTGCATTCTCTTGGCAACCGCCACAGAATACATAGTTCTCAGCTTCGTTTCCCAATAAAAAATTGAAAGTTTTCGCTGAGCGAAGCAAAAAAAAAAAACGATATTACGGGATCGTGTCAAGAGGCTTCAAAAAGATTCTGTCGTACAGTTTATTACAGGGAATTGTACATAAGTGCAGTTAACTGTCAATATCTAAATATACTGTATCTAGGCACATGTGCCATTCACTCTGCTGAAATATTCAATTAGTTTAACGGGCCATGCTCATTATCGGAAAAATGTCGTGAAAAACTCGGCGCGACTCTTACTCAAGCTGCTGTGTAATAATTTTTAAATCACTCATCAAACGGCAAATTCCGTACCCAAAACATAAATTTCAAACCATTGCTGAATTAAAAACTACTGGCGCCTGCTGGTAATCGATATTATTTTCAAAATTTTGAAATTTTATTGCTGTTCCCAGAAAGTTTACTGGGTTTCTCTGTGTATAAAGGTCAAATTTTCTAATTTTCGTTGAGCTTGGTACATGTAGTGCTATGCTGCATTCGCAAATTTTGAAATGTTTTTGGCATGCCTTTCTCCTATTTGAAGAATTGGACCACATCAGTGATTATTAATTTAACTGATTCTCTCCATACAATTATCAATGCAACAGCGGCAACAGCCAGCAAGATTACTGTTGTGATTAATTAGAGATTAGACTATGTTTCATGAGAATAATTAACCTTCTGACATTGATGCAATCCTCGAAAAGACAAATTTTCATATTACGCACTACATTTTTTTCCTGGGTGAAAGAGGAGGGTGTTTCCATTTTTTTGACGACTCCGATCTATAGAAAACGGAAGTCGACGTGGCTATGTGAAACTTTATTGCTCACATGTGACTTCCGTGACTGCAACGGCGGATCGGAAGTCGTATTATTTCAAGGCGATTCGCACCGCATTATTTGTTCGACTTATTGGAAATGTTGCGACTATATACACAGGGCACAATCTTCTGAGCGTTTTATTTGAGGAAAAAAGAAGAAGAAAGCAGAGCAATTTCAAAAGGACTTCCCGGCTGCGTGCTATGGTGACGGCGATTAGACTTCAGTCGGTCTTACTGAACAGACACACGTGATTATTATAAGCCACGAGGCGTTCCGTGGGGGTTTGGAGGATTTCTGAATAGGAAATGATCACAAAACAAAAACAAAAAATCCACGGTAAATCGTTTGCAACGATTTTTTTCATCGACCGAAGTCCGGAGCTAGTTTCTGCATGAAAGTGTTGCATTTTCCTTCTGCGTAAACATTTTCATCAGATCTTTTGTTTGCGTTCTTCAGATGGATCGACAATAGAGCAATTATGTGGCTGATTCAAGGGACACCCGGTTAACGCTTAATTCAAATAATAATATTTTACTTACCCCTCATCATTCTAAACGAAGCCACTTCAGCATCTTAACGCCTTTTTAGATTAGCGGGACTGCTATAATTGATATGTTTGATTATTCTTGAAATTGTTTGACCGAATGAATATTTTCCAATGGTATTCGTTTATCCGTGATATTTGATCATACAGACAAGGGCACCCGGTTCTTAGCCCAAATTATTGGAATTCGAATGAACGATCATTCTCCCTTGAAGGTACTTATAACTGTCGAGAAAATCTGTTCTGATATTCAAGACCTTGAACATCGGATCAAAAATGAAGTTAGCGTTTTTTCGAAAGGAGCAAGATTTTTTCGCTCATGGTGTTGCGTTTGGCGGAGCTTGGAATATTTATGAACGATCGCGTAGATTTTTTAAATGAAAAAAATGAAATTTTTGCTACGAATTAGTTTTTGGAGATCCGTACCACGTTTGGAGCCTTCCCTTTTCTCCAAAAAGTGCACTAGAAAACCCGGGTCCTGCTCTGAACTCGAGATTTTTCAAAAAGTATGCTGTACTGAATTTTTTTATTGTATTGCCACCGTACTCACGATGGTATGCCATAGACAATTGAATTATTCACCGAAGTATACTATAATCAAATTTAAATCATCGGTCTTCTTCACTCCTTTAGCTGATTCTTATCCTTCCTCCTCCCTTTTTTCATGTAAAAAACAATCGAAAAGGAAAATGGACAAGGGCACGGATTTTATATGTGAAAGGATAATCATGAAACAAGTCAATGAACAAGCTAAAATATGCCACTCTCCTCTGTTTAAAGTATTATTTAAGAAAACAAGTTTTTCTCTCGCTTTGACCGCATGCATCTTCCATGAAAATTTCCGATTTCGCTGGCGTTTACATCCCCCCTTCTCAAAATGTCTCCGCTCAAAATCAATTGTGGCCTATACTCGCGTAAATACGGTATTTTAGTTTAGTTTATCGTCTTTGAAAGGAAGGGACCTCATTAGTACAAAAGACCAGGGACTCGCCTGTACCGGCGCGAAGCTTAATCTTTGCAGGTCAGGTGAAATGCGAACGTTCGACCTTTTTGGAATCGCGGCTTAGACCAGGCACTGCCGAAAAATCACGAACTACGGGCACCTTCGGCTATACGTATATACCGACCATTTGGGTCGCGTTTCCGCTTCGCTTCCTCAATGCTTGTTCGAGATTCGTAAATAATTAGTGCCTGAGCTTATCGAGAGAAAAAAAAACTACGTGAATGCTCGGCGAAGTGGCGTTTCTCAGCGATGTTCTTGATACTTTCTCCTCTCGCGCCGCTGCCACGTTTAGGCCTCGTAAATCTCCTATGCGTCGCAAACCGGATTTCCTCATGGGGCTTCTGAGCTATCCGAGCGTGGATGAACGCCTCCCCCTTGCCTGGGATTCGAGGGATGTTTCTGATTTTTTAGTGGATTTCATTTGCATATATTATCTTGCCTAGCTCGACAAGAGAAACCTTGGGTGTGCGTGTCTTCTTGTGAGTCTTCAAGCATTATTTCCCGATATTGAAACTATCAGCGTTCCTGTACGTTAGGTGCGAGTTTGCGCATGTGCATCATTTCCTGGAAGAAGTGAATTTATCTTTACTCTCGCGAAAAATAGATTCTGTCGACGTGAATGCAGCCGAATTCAAAATTTAACGAACCTCATTCTTCCCTCCCACTCTCATTACCGGGTAATATTTCCCGGTATGTTGTGGATTTCATCGTCTTATGCCGAATATTGTTGGTTGTAATTTCTTGAACGCTACAGTGAATTTATGTAACTTATTGAGATCCACTTTCCAGGTGCTCATGGTTGAACAGTATATGATCTGAGAGTTTAGAACGACGACCACATATTCAAATGGTTTAGCGAAAGAGCGCACTTCTGACTGCACTTATGGATGTTTATTATTGTTCGAAATGCGGTAGTCTTCGTGATATGACTTTTCGCTGAAAGCATGTCATTGGCTGTTAATACACTAATAAAATATGCATTCAGTCTGAATAAATGGCGTGGCCAGACGTTTTCTGCCGGTCCTGCAGTCTGTGGCTAACCACAAAGGGTCTTTCGTGAAAGGAAGAGATTTTTAAACCATAAAGCCATGTCTTGGTTTGTTGTCCGTCAGTGTTGGATTTGTGTTTGTCTTTATTCCCACGTTTTTGGGAGCCCGGCTGCGTTTATGAATAGGGGCATTTCTTGTTGTACAGAACTGACCTTTCCTGGAGGAACTCAGCGAAGCTTTATGTGTCACTTCAAGGCGACCATAAAAAAAAGTTGAGAAAATCTTCAAAATCCCGATTCAATTATTTGGGACTAGCCATCGATACTGAGCATGACGTCTGTCTTCCGTGAAGTTTTTCATCGATCAAATAACAAATACGATGAAGCAAGCTTCGTCCTGAATAAGCTAGTGACCATACAGTGTTTTTTACTCTTTTATTTCTTGAATGATACTGAAGCAATTGTTTACGCCAGTCGAAGAGGGAAATGTTTTCATTGAACATGATAACGGACAAGCGCCACCCACCCACCCTTCTCATATCGAAATCAAATCAATAATAATAATATTTATTATATAATTTTATTGACATCGTATTAGCATGTGACACACAATAGAAAAAAATAGAAAAAATGTCTTCGAAAAAATCGGCTGACAAAATTATGGCCCTTCTCACTTTTGATGGGGCATCATATTTGAGGACGTCTTGAAGTCACAGGTCAAGCACGTGATCACTTCCGAGTTCTGCTTCTGACCAACGAAGTCTTCTGAAAAAAATGAAGGCTAGAATCCAACCGAAAACCTAATATTCATAATTTTCAGCTCACTGGCACAAGACTCAAAATCCGATTTTAATTTCGAAGTGTTTCGACGTTTTAGTTACAAAGCGTTTCAAAGTTTTCATTTCGATGGGTACCATATTTACCCAACCACGCCTATACGGCATTGCTTCGGTAAAAAAATTGCATGCAAGAAGCCAAATTCTTGCAGTGAAATGACATGACGACGATAATTTCTGCTTCTACTTTCACAGAAACAGTACTAAATGTGTCACCAAGCGAACTCGTGATTTGTCAGTAATCCTTGAATCACGACACGGAAACGTTGTTGAAGCGAAAATCCTACTGGAATCATGAGTTGCGACTTACGTCGCCGTTGTCGTGGTCAGACGACGAGCGACGTGGGGGATGTAGAGGGAAAAAAGAAAGATCTACTTTCTTTCGTGGTTTCATCGCGGTGATCTGGAGCACTCATTTACAGTGAAATGGACTGGGGGATCGTTGAGAGGAATCAATGTCAGTCTCGAAAGTGGAATCGCAGCATTCCTTTTGTGATCTTTTCAGGAGGGCAAGTGAACTGACCTGGTTGATACGATCACTTGGCCTCCGTGTCGAAAATCAATCCTTTCTTTCGACTACTGACGTCTCTCATATTTACTCGTATTACTCGAATATAATTGCCTCGGTTCGAGTCTCGGAATCATTATGAGAGCTTTTTTGTGGGATTTCTATGATAAAATTATTCCGATTTGGATGCTTTCTATATCCTTTCACAAATCACGAAAGAGCATAGCTCCAAACTTCCACATTATTAATTCCAGTAGGTAATTGCTAAAAAAAAAAATACGTTCACTGATTTCCCGTTAGATTTTGCGGTATACGTTAGAAAATTGCAGAAAGGCGGAAGTTCTGATGGCTGAGGAAAGCGCGGAAGTTCCATAATAGAAGGTGTGAATGAAAAACAAACAAAAAACTGAGCCTTCGACACCCAGGTGTAGATTAACGGTGAGAAATAACGAAAACCCTAAGCTCAATGGAAAAAAAATTAAATGCCAGATTTTGAAAATAAAATTGTTTCCATTATCATACGGGAAAATATTTCGTTCGCACTGGTATTATGAAGTTCAAAGCCCCACGTGGCGAAAATTTTTGCGAAATCGCATGAAATATTCGTAATTCCAACCGGAAGCATTCAGAATGACTTTCTCCTAGAACCTAGACGATACATAATGCAAATAATCTTCGATTGAACTGATCATCAATGATACAGTATTAAATTACCGGTGGTTCACTGAGAGAAATGTCAATTAAAAGTTTAAAAAAAGGTAATCAGCACATGACGAATATTTCCCTTTTTTTTTCTCAGTTCCACGAGAAAATATTAGTTAGCTATTTTGAAGCTTGAAAGCTTCTCGGGATTAGAAATCCTCGTGTGATGAGTGAATGACACAAAAACAAAAGAAAATATAAATGAAACGCGTTCTTTGTTGAAAAATCCAGATTCTCTTCGTTTAACTTTCTCCTTTAAAGCGCATGACCCGAAAAATACCCGATTGAACTAACAATCATTGACCTGAATCTACCGGTGGACCATCCATCGAAAATAAACATAGGATCAAATTCCTCAAATGAATAAACTTTCTATTCCGGAAAATATTATTCTCGGCATCATTTCCAATCATCTGGAGACGAGGAAGTTTTCATATCGTTATGCAAAAGTTCGAAGCCTCTGATGAGGACATTCTGTAAAGGTACATTATTCGGAAATATATAATCATTCAGAAGTCTCATCAGGAAATAAAAATGGTCCTGGATTAAGACAGTCCTCGCCAACCTTTTGGTCCCGTGGAGTAGTAAATTTCCATAAAACTTTTCGCAGACTGGCATATTTCCATGAAATTTATTTCTTGGACCAGCACATTTACATGAATTTTTTTGCAGACCAGCAAATTTCATAACATTTTTGTAGCCCAGCAAATTTCCATAAGATTTTTGGAGACCAGCAACATTTTTTTATGTACCTTCCTGAAAGTCCTCCAACCAAAACTTTCATTGCAAACATTATGCTTCATTAATAATGAAGCAGCTATTGTGGAATATCAAAAAATTAAAAAGCTGGTCTTTAAGAGAGGGTTCTAATAGAAAAAAAAATTACTTTGGTCGGCAACACTTTGTCTGAAGTGTTATAAGGAGAAAAGCAAACTTTTACTTTTCATCAGATTATTTCACTTTTCATCAGGGCTGCAGACCCTTTGTTCATGTGGTCGAATAAATCGTAATTGACTTTCATGCTGCTTTTTCTGTTTTTCATCACCAGTGGTACGGATCCGTTGCGCAGCGTAAGGCGAAGAAGACATGGGGCGAGCGGCTCCGGCTGCCGGCCCTGCCGAAGCTGCGAGAGCGGTGGAAGGACCGCGACGGGCCCGGCAACCCGGCCCGAATGGCCATCAACTACGGCACGAAGCCGCCCGGGTCCACCTACGGCACCGTGACGAGCCAGAGCGCCTTGGCCAAGTCCATGGAGTACGCGGAGCCCTGGCTGTATGCCACTTACGGCCGCAGCGCCGGGGCGCCGCCGAATCCTGTCCGCGACTTGGCCCGAACGGCGCCAGTGGTGCAGGCCTGGGACCCGAAACCGCGTTTGCCCATGCCCAAAGCCGGGGTCCCGGAAGCGGTGTATGAAGAGATCGCCGGACCGGGTTTCGACTTGGACGAATTCATTTGCGCGTGTCGGGCCAAACTGTCCGCGAGTCAACGATCGCGCACTAAATTCGTCAAAGATTGCAAGAGGTGCAACAGTCATGGAAGGTAAGCTCGCTTTTTTGGAACTTGCCCACAAATGTGTGGCACTCACAGTTTTGGCCCTTTTTGATTAGCTCCACGATACGCTGAAGTGGGAAACTTTTGATTTTTCTGTTGAAAACCTAAAAACCCCAACCCAATCATTCGGTCTGCCTCAGAAGAAATCGCCCTTTAAAAAAACCATGAACAATTAAATTTTTTTACCAGCCAATGTAAAAGATGCCTACTGAATCCGATTTGAATCCTTTTATCAACGAGAAAAAGACCTAGACATTTTACTTACTTCGAGCACTTTTACGTAATTAATAAAGTTATTGTTTTCGGGGGGTTGTAGATTGTTAAACTCTGAAATATCTTGTTGCACGATATTCAGAGAAAAATGATCATTCTTGCCCAGAATGTGGTTGCAGACAAGTTGTTCATGCAATACAGTCCAGTTTTTTAATTTGAGGTGAACTGTCTTTTTTCCGAAAATATTCGGAAGTCCGTGAAGTATTTAATTATACAGATGATGACACTGTATATGAGCTACTGTATATTAATAGAATGTCTAACTGTACCCGAATAAATTTGTTATGAAAATATCGTTCTAGATATTTTCGTTCTAGTAACATTTTTTGAAAATACGCGGGAAATACTGTACATGGACGGAAACTGAAAAAAATCCCTCGCCAAAAGAAGTAGGGAATAAGAGCAATCCTCTTACTTGCATGAAGTAAAACTCAGGGATATACTACGTTAAATATTCTGGGAAGTGAGCCAGTTCAGAGCATGCGTTTGGTTGTTTTCAAGAATTTCGCATGATTTTGAGTATATTCCACACAGGTGAAACAGTGGCTCGGCATACCGTGTACGTGTACGTTTATAATATCGAATTTGGACCACACCCGAGTTTTTGGATGGATGTACATAGAAAAGAGCGTGTCCTACACGCTTGTGAACACTGTAATTTCAGGTCTTTTTGTTCTTGTGGACTCGGTAGTCAGCAAACTAAGGCTCTTACATGTGTTTTCATCAGTGAAGAACTAGTGTGCTCGGGGTGTTGAAAAATTCGAGTCGCTGGTCGTTGCGTCAGCTGCGTATTCTTCAAAGTCAAAATAACGACAACCTCTTGATAGCTGTAAATTGGGGTAGCCGGCAATTATAGCAGCAATTAGCTGGGAAATGCGGGCATAATTCATTCGAAACATCGGGCATTATGCAAACCCGTGGCTAGGGGGAGATGGGAAGGCAAGAAGGAAGGAATGAGTGTATTCTTTTGTCACCGCGCAGCGCTCGCAGGTCGACGACCACCGGGAGAAACAAGACCAAAGGCCGCTCGCGCCCGAGCCTCAACTCGGTGCTCAGCTCCACAGAGGACCCCTACTCGTTCATGCGCAAAGCCAGGCTGCTCACCGGGACGAGCAACAGTAGTTCGGAAAGCTTCCATCGTCCGGCTACATTGGTAGAGGTGGAGGAGTCTTCGTACCAGGAATTCCCCGACTATATTTCCGCGAAGAAGAACAGATTCGCGACTGTGCACTCCATACGGAGTGGAACCAAAACTCGGGGTCCATTGCCGGTGGATTTCGCGCCTCCGGTGTCGATTTCCTCCTCGGAGCCGGCGTTTACTCTCGATAATACGTGAGTAGAGCATTTTACGATTGCCCGAATCCCTCTTTACACCTCTGAGCTCTCGCTGAGGAAAAGGAAAGGGGCTTAGACAATAATTTTATTTTAAATCACCTTTAACGATCTTGCCTTTTCACCCTGTCTGATGGACATGGTACTGTTTCCAGGGAGAGACCACGAGCATTTAATTCATGATTCAGTACAACACTTATTAATCGATCACAAGATAACCAGGTACTGTAATACCACGTGGACTCGAAGATGAGAATCATTATTTTTCGAAAACGAGTTGAAAAATAAATCCGGATTCGTTTTATACTCGATGGCGTAATTTATGTGATGGTGTTCAAGACCTATAAGTCAGGGAAAACATAAAGTGTCTTGAGTTAATATTATTTAAATTCCTGCTAGTCTTATGGTTTATTTACCCAAATTATTACTCGTTGTTGGGAATTCTTTAAATTATAGAGTACAGTATTTTGAGCTCACTTAATCGGATGTCTGAATGACCAAATCCCGGAGATTCGAATTACTGTGTTGCAGTTCTACAAAATTTCATTTTCGGAGAGAGCATAGTCTTCTCAATCAGTGTTGATTTTGCTAGGGTCACTTTTAGTGTGGGACGCGTTTTCCATAATATACTCGTATGTATGGGGAAGTACCCACGCGTTCTCAACTCAAAATTGACGAAAACTTTCCTTCGTGAGCCATTCTTTTTCGGTCACGTCTTCGCTTCAGTTCAACTCATGCATCACTTTAAAAGGTTACACGGATTCAGAATAAATAAAAAACCAGAACAGCAGCTTTCTAAATGTTGATATCCAGAAATAACTGAATTGCTAGAGTGCAAGATTGTAGAACCGCTGCCACCCGGTTTTTAGTTGGGGCAGTTCGTTTTTTTCTGTGGAACGGGGAACTTTTTCTAAAATAATTTGTTGCATGAGATTTTTGGGAGCCCGAGTTTGTTCTACATGGTTTTTGCTGTGTGAGGTGTATGTGGCATGAGACGCCGGTGCATTACAGTATTTTCTTCCGTGGAAGCGACGAAATATTATTATTTTTTGGTTCCCTATAGTCGGGGAAATGTATTCACAGAGCGCTAATGAAGCAATTATCAGACTTGAGGGGTATGATTCAAATTGTGTTTCGGTTGTAGGGACGACTCGCGCGATTCTGCATACTCGCGAGGAGCCGTCGGTGGCAAGGAGCCCGACACCGCGTCGCAATGGGACAACAGCTCGTTCGAAGAGGAATTTTTCGACGCAAGTGACCGCATTTCCAATAACGGACTCGCGTCCCCACCTCGTAAATCAATCCTGGAGTGCAACGTCAACGCCTACGACTTGATGATGCGGTTGGGCAGGTCGGATTTCTTAGGCTACGACAGTGGCAGCGACGAACTGAGCGACAACGCTCTGCAGCTTGAAGCGAGATCCATGCCAGCCAAACGGATTCCGAAATTCACAGGTTAGAACTCATTTTCGACAACTGCTCATTTTGGACTCCCTTCGTTAAAAAAAAGCTGGAATATAAAACGGAAAGCAACTCTTTGGAATTAGTCTTTCATGATTACTTATATTATTGACACATATCTTAAGGAAACATTGGCCATGAAAAATCACTCATTGGTGCCGCTTAAATGTTTTCGCCTAAGATTCGCAAACAAACAAGTAAATGCGTCTGACTAAAACATGCATTCGAAATACAGTAAAATGTAATTTTAATACACCTTCACGAGCATTTCCAGTTCAATGACACATAATAATCCTGACTTCCATCGGAAGTGTTTGAGGAGACCCAGTTGGTAACTGAAGCATGAATATATTCCACTGGCTAAAGCAATTTAGTGTAATGAACGCGTGTTTTACATTCGCAATCAATGTCTTTCACATTTTGACGCAAACAAAAAATGCTTAACATAGAGAAGTAAACCCGACATTCGCGTTTCTAAACTGCTAGCTGGGACTTGACTTCACACTTCTTGGGTTCCATGGTTTTCTCGTAGATTTTTGCCTGAAATTAGGGGATGACCTTATCCACTGCTTCGCTTATGATCCAACTTTCGTTTCCCACGAATTTTTATTCATCTGTGCTTCTTGGAGATTCAACGCGCGTAAGATGCGTACAACGACATTTGACTTTTACTGGGCAATATTTCAAGTTCAATTTTTGGGGTCTCTTTCAAATGAAAGAAAATAAATTGTATAATTTAACTAGCTTCCTCACGGATGATTGCATTGAATTCTTGAGCATGAAAGTGTGCCGTACAGTAATTTGAATTCTGAAAAAAATATTTTCTTTTGCTGAATCGGTTACATACTGTATTGCGCCTCGGATAGACGAAGAACGGAAGTACCTCTCCCTCGGACCAACAAATACTGTATTGGACCTATTCTTAAACAAAGATATCTTCGTTACAGTTCCGACTATCATCTTGAAAACCACGTCAACGTCAAGTTCATTCAATTTTTATTTGAATATCATATCTTGATTTATTCCCAAGATGTCACTAAAAAAAGGGGATGCTTGTATTTTCCGTCCAACCCCGTACGCTACTTCCCAGTTTTCGAAAGATGAAAGGGGAACGAATAAAAAAAAAGCTGAAATGGTGATCCACTTGCTTCAATAAGGAAATTATTGTTTTCCACTTCCTGCATGAGCGTCGAACAAAGGAGAATGCTCGCGCGAAACGAAAAAAAAAAATTAGCGAGACGATGGTTTTTCACGCCAATTTTTACTTTTCCCTGGAGAGCGTTTTAGGAGTGTGGGCTATAATTTTCGCACCGGAAATTGCCGCTGCCTCGTTGATTGATCGGTGCGAACGTGAGCGATGGTGTTAAGAGAAGGGGGTCGCGTTTCTTTTTCTTTGGCAGATTACAACAAGAACGAAGTGCTTGGTGGGATTCGTCTGCGAAATGGGCCGCCGTCATATCAGCTGCTCAGCGACGGCGAAGGAGAAGAAGCGTCGTCGTCCAGCGAATGCACAGTGAACACGAGCAACAACAGCAGTCTTTACGGTATCGGGACAATGTCCAGCAACAATTCGTCGACGATGCTCGACGAAAGCGTCGATTACGTGAAAATGCCGAACGACGACGGTGTTTTCAAGGCTCCAGTTCCGCCGCCTCTGCCGGATCGATATCCCGTGAAAATGAGCGGCGAACCTCTGATGGCTGGTTCGATACCTCCGCCGCCGCCGTTGCCACCGCCACCACCGCCGATGCCGTTGGCGCAGCATGGTAGGGATAACTCCTTGAACGAATCCGACTCGTCGTCCACGTCAGGCATCAGCGATGATTCGGACGCCCCGAAAAGGCCGCCTCGGCAGAAAAGAGATCAACCTGTTGTCAAGCGGGTTTCCTCGTGTGACTCAGTGTCGAATACGTTGGTTAACCCGCAGGACGCTGTGATTAACCAGCTCAAGTCAATTTTGAAGAAACCACCCCTGCAACCCGTTGAAAGGTTCGTGCATTATGCGACATAATTCAGAATGCTGAAAGTATCACCTTTCAACGTTATGATTTTCGTATTTTTTCCGCCCGGAAGTAACTACAATATCCTGAATACCGGATTTCTTCAAAAATAAAAAAAGTATTGAGTTACCATTGTTTTCTCTGAGCATGAGTGTAATTACGGCAGATCGCATGGAATATTCAAATTAAAATGATGAGGAATAGTATTAATCAGGATTTGATGGTTCGTTGAATGTTCTTTAGGTTAGGAACAATGTTTTGGGTAAATCGTAAGCAACGAAATAATCGAACTTTTGGCAGGAATAGGAGAAAAATGATTTGAATTTGAAAAGTTTAGGCGTGCTAAGTGAAGCAAAGTACTGTACTGTACAGTACTGTACAGTATATTTTTTCAGCATAAGATGGCAGGGCCTATTTTCTGGTTTCATAGGAAAGGACTTATACACATCGGTTAGTATTTGATGATAGTGAGGCTTATATTCAATGAATATAACGTTCAATATGTACTATTCTTCTGTAAGAACGGCATCAAAACAGCACGTATGATTTTTTGTCATTAATCCCTGTTGCATGCGCAAAAATTGTCATCGATAGAAATTCTTAGCCATTGACGTGATTCCTCATAGACATTCATTCATAATTGAGACTGATACAGTACAGTAGTGTCATATCATGCGTGCATGCTCTTCGTGTACAATTTCGCGAACTACAGGATAATTTTGAGGATTTATCTTCACATTACCGAATCTTTTAGATTGTTTGAGCCTATATTCATAGTCTAATCGAGTTATAAGGTTCGATCTTATAAAAACAAGCAGTATCTGCGCAAGCAAGCGCTGGAGAAAATGCACGATTGAGTTTGTCGCACCTCATGCACCTGGCGCCAGAAAAACAATTCTTCGGATATCATGTAAAACATATTCATGATAATATTATTTATTTTATTAAAGGCATTACTTATTGATTATTTATTTAAGGCGCGAATATGCATCACTCACCAATTCTTGAACCAGCGCAACATTCGAAATCCCTCGACATGTGTACCATTTTCATGCGTAGAGATTCATTTCATAAAGGTCGAAGCATTGAAAATTTGAAGAAGATTCAGATGAGATTTCACTTTTTAATTTCGAAATGATTTATTGAGACCGGAGCGTCTTTGCTGCAGTCTGCGAATAAATTTGGTTTTGAATTTTTGTGAAGTATTGTAGTGGTGTCACAGGCAAAAAAAAATAATAATAACTTCCTTCAACCACTTTTCCTTTTCCCTCCAAAATTGATTGAAACAAGTAAGTACATCCTATGTGTTCTTTATGGAGAACCCTATTTCCGCGGAAAATGCCTCCGTCTATGAACTGCCAAAAGCAATGTACGTAGTACCGCTGAAACGATGCGGCAGTTCCCTTAGGAAGCAAGTTGAGTTTTGCTCAAAAATTAAATTTAGAATATCCATTCTCCTTTGATAATGTGCGCTTTTCCTCGTAGAAAACTAAAAGAAATGAGCATGAGCACTACTTATAAATGTTTTCCGGTTTAAGAATTTAAACTTAAAACTGCCTCGTCCATTGAATTGAGACGCATTGATACACGGCTGCAGTTCATGGGTCAATTTCTGGTTAATTTTTCGATATTTAACAAGTTCCACCTTGCTTGAAACGAAAAAAAACGTTCCATATTAGATTCAGGGAAACATTTTTCGTTACGACGAATATATTCATAGAATTTGATTCGTTTTACTGTACATCATTAGGCACCAGCACAACGGTGTGTTGTACTCGCATATATCTCGTAATTTGAAGGTTTAGTGATTTCGGTATTAACTTTTGTGATCGAGGGGCTCATCACGATGGTTTAATTCCAATAGATCGAGCGTAAGCGTATCAAGAAAGCATTCCGTCGCTGAGGAGCCGAAAGAACCCGCTCAGCTGGGCAGGCACTTGGCCCGGAGGTCGGAGTCGGTAGACGAACTCGAAACCCCGTCGCACGACAAGCAACGCAAAAAGAAGCAAGTCCAGTTCCGATCCAGTGCCGACATCACGGTCCTATCGAGGGACTCGATGAGCGACGACTTCAGCGAAGAACTCGAGTCTGAGCTCGAGTCCATCTTCAAACGAATGAAGTTGAGCTCACGTTGGGGCACGCAGGTTGCTACCACCGCCGCTGTCAGTGCCGCCGGCGACGAGATGGATCCTGCCCGCGAGGAGCAGGACGACGCGGCGGCGGCGGCAGCGGACGCCGACACTGAACCCGGGTCGCCGCCGGGCGCGGAGTTCAACCCGTGCGACGAGCAACACCCAGCCTTGCCCGAAGCTGTGGCGGTGCTCGAGGCGTCCGCTTCTACGTCTGTTATAGTTGCTGTTTCCGACTCGGTGGTGTCAGGAAAGGTTGGAGTCACGTCAAGCACTTCTTCACAACGTGAGTGAATACTACTTCCCTTACCTTGATCCCTGGAAACTGGGAAGATATCTTCTCCCTAAATTGAAGTTTTAGATCCCGTTTGACTCGTATAGAGCCATTTTTCAATTAGCATATATTGCCTAACGCCTTTTCAATAGCGATTATTTGGAGAAATCCGATTTCTTGAAGATCATTGCAGTATTTGTTAGTGTTATAAGCCTGATATGGAATCACACATTTTATTCAACGTTAATTACTTCCACTTCAATGGATTGACCTCTGAATATTTTTCGCTCTGGATCGCGCGTAAAATTTTCAGAACAATTTTGAAAGTTGCAGTAACGTACACCTCAAAAATAAAAACGTTCAACAGGTAACTTAGATGTATATTTTGTAGGAAAAAATGCGGTGGACCAAGATAACGTAGGTCGATTTTTCAAGTGTGAGATCTCCCTCATGCTTTACATTATCAACGTAGAAAATGTCGAACAGCGACATATATACATCTCAAATGCTAAACAATTTAATGGTTTTACCTAAATTTGTGTGACAACCAAGGTCATTCGTTAATGAATTATTCTGAAAGTTTCCACGATATTCATCACCTCTGCATTTTGATTCCTTTTTATCGTAATCTAATTTATTTGAGAAGTTGCATGTCGTTTGTGAATACTTGGCGAATCAACTTTATTCTGACTCTCCTTGTTAAAATTGGTAGCTTTAAAATGCATTGTTTAAAATCGGTTCACGTCACCCTAGTTAACGCGGTATATTAACGCTAACAGCTCCGAAATTGGTTTCATTTGCATCGAACGAAAGTACGGTGTAGGAAAGGTAGTCACTTATTAAAATGAAATTTAAAGGATCGCCGGAGAAAATACTATGGATTTTTCTTCAGGGTCGTGGGTGAAGAAGTAGTGAACTTTTCCTATGGCAAACGCACAACATCCTCTCCTTCCGTCTTTGTGGTTGAGCAAGAGTTCAAAAATTACTCCCCTTCTTGCGCATAACTCCAAAACATTTTCGTGTCCCAATCGAGCGGAGGCGGAAATTTCTTCGGTGGTCAGCGAAAAATCGCTGGTCGCTGTAGCGTGACTTGAACTTCACGCCCCTGTTGTACAATGAAGTTTATTTCAATTATAACTCAGGTTCTCGCTGCGAAAGAGGGTGTCTTTCTTTTATGAAAGCACCCACAAGAACTGAAGTGGAAGAAAGCGTCCGAGTCACGTGGCAACTTTCCGCCAGCCTAGACGAAAAGCTCTCCCCGCTTTTCTTCTTCTCGCCTACCGGAGATACGGCAGAACTTGAGCCAGCTTTTGTTCCTGCCTTCGGGCGTAACTCGAGTTGAACTATTTGAGCAATCCCTGGTTAACTTTTGGATAGGAGAACTTTTTTTTATTAGCATGTTAGTTCCGCGCAGCACCTTCGGGCGTGGAGAAGCAGGATTTTCCCCCAAAAAACGCTTACTGCTTCGCGCCAGAACTGCATGCAGTTGAGGACCCCTGTTCGTAAATAAACGACGCGCTCTCGTCGATCACCGATTGAAAAATGCGTCTTCATGTGCGTGAGAACGCGAGGGTTGCCTGAAAGTCGATCGTGGGAGACATGGCCTCCTCGCAGCGCATTATGGGTCAGGCGAAGAGCGGCGAGGATTTTCAGAGGTCATATATTCCACATGAGTGATCAGACACGCCTGGCTGCGGCTGAGTCTCGTCTTCAGGGCTCAGTTTTGTTCCGTGTCTGGTCACAAGCGCTTCCTGGCCAGAGTCTTCCTCTTTGGTTGAGCTGTTGTCGTCCCGCTTGCGAGAAATCCCAACATTCTGATGATTACATGTGAATTTCAAGTGACAACGCGCAGTTTATAGTTTCTTCTTTTCCTGGAGAGAAGCGACCCAGCAGACGAAAAGCCCATCTCGTTTTACCATATCCGATTTGCGTCTCTTCTGTTACTGCATGGCTTTGGGAGTACCGTTTACTGTGAGGCATTACCATACACACATCGAAACGAGCTTTTTTTCGTATCAGGAATGATCGGTGTATAACGAATATCCAGCTTACAAAAAGCACAGCCATCGTATGCGGAGTATTCACGATAACTAGAATTCAGACTAATCTAGTGTACACTCCCAAAACTAAGCAGTACATGAGCAAACGAAACAAGTTTCAATTGAAACGAAAAGGAGTTGATCTAGCGTAACTGTCAGTCAAAAGGGCTTTTCGCTGGATGCCTTTCTTCTGTCGTCACCGCGTTTCCCCAATTTGAATACAGTATTTTACATACCTCGGAATTGATCTTCTGGATGAGTCGTGAAAAGTCGTGCTTCGTCTTCGTGTCAGTGCATATAAATCTTCGGTTGACTTGAGGCCTTGTCCTGATCTTGGTCTCGCATCGTTTGCGCAATGCGCTATTGATAGAAAAGATTCTTGCAGTCAGCGTTCGTCCCCTCGAGGATGCAAAAAAAAAAACTGCATTCTGACTTGTGCTGCTCCGCTTATTTTTCGGCAAGGACATTGCCTCTGAAGCGAATCGTTGACCTGGTTTTAAGTGCGCAACAACCAGTCACGGGCAACGGCAGACGTGACGGACTGGTTCCTTACTTTTTTAAACTCAAAGATCGGGTTTCCGAACAGGGCGAAGCCACTTATTACTGGTAAGGTCACGCGTTATTGAACCAAGCTCTTCGAATGAGGACTTGGAATAAATAAGCGATTGTCCGTTTGCTTCATGAATTTTCGGTGATTGTAACCGGATGAAATAGAATGATAGATTCTTTCTTGCCACATGCTCTTCTCGGAACACATTCGATAACTGTTTCTAAGCGGATGAGTCTAGCGCTTGCTTTATACCCAGAAGTGTCTATGTATGGATCAACTTTACCCCTCGCAAGATATGGCAGCCATAGCTGACCACCTCCTAGATGTTCCACATATTATGAAAACGGTACCCGTGCTTCAGGGCGTACGAGTACCATATTTACCATATCACAAACCAGTGAGCGTCACACGTAAAGGAAAAACGGAAAGGAAATGTGAGGTGCCAACAATTCTCCTTGTCAATAAGCAATTATCTTCCAAGCAATAATCATTTCTCAGAAATATTATTTGCGACAGTTGTGAGAGGCGAAAATGTTTCTGCAATAAAAGTTTCAGTCATTTGGAGACTTCAAGTGGATGTGAAGGAGAGCAAAAGACTAATGCAATGGAGAAAGCTACCCTGAAATCATCCAAAGGAAGGAAACAGAGCTGATTTCAATTTAGATTAGTACAGTTTCATGAGAGAAAAAAACAATTCCCAAGCATAATACAACTGATCTCACAGATGAAGAATAACTCTTTTAGATACAATAATGATCAACAAAGACAAAATACAGTATTGTTGAAAAATGAGCGGCACACATAATAGCCCAGAGGCTCCCCAATCTTTACTGAAAATCAGTTCAGCACCAGCACAATATTTGGTAAGCGCATAAATTTTAAAAAATGCAGCTGACAAAAACTTGGGGTAGGTTTTACATATGGTTACTATGTAAGTTATGTACAGTTATGTTATATTACTGACCTGAGTAAAGTGCTGGCAGCTCCCTTTTACTTAATATTTTTCAGTAAATCTTTCATTCAAGCCCATGCTCTCCAGGTTCAGCACTGAACGCCCTTAATTTACTTTTAAGGACTATTCCGTACACCACCAATAGCAATTACTGTACCTGATGTGCCGACAGGGGTTCCCGTTCCCCGGGTGCAAAGCCCTTTTTCTTTCAAAACAAAATCCCTTCAGCTCATTTCCCAGTTCCTTATGATTAATTGCAAGAAATAATTCTCAATAAGATATGAAGCTTTCGTCTTGAAACAAATCAGTTGTCCTTCTGTCCTCAGCCTTGCGTCAACGAACGCAGAAGTCGGAAGCCCGAAGCATTTTCACGGTCAAAGAACCCATTTTTTCTCGGGAAAACCGCTGCTCGGTTCGCATCAATTACTGTATGTCTGGCTTGGACATCTTCCTCCGCGATTTCAGCCGACGCCGTTGTTTCCGTGATACTTGCTGATTCCGCAGAAAATGTCGGGTAGAAACCGCAAACGAAGGATGCTTGTCATTCTCGTTCGCTGATCAGTTTGTTTCGTGAGATCGCGAAGCGCTTTTCCTTGCTACCATTTATCGGCCACTATACAGATACCGTAAATTCCAAGAACGGTACTCATTAAAAAAATACTACGATTCAATGCCGGTTTTTATTTAGAAATTTAGATGATCCTATTCAGTCGTCATAAGTCGCTACGGGACCTCATGATCGTTGCATACGATCAACTGGTATGGTCACGTCGTGAGCATAGAAGAGCAGTTTTGGAACCGAATGGTCGTTCTTCAGGTACTCCGAAAAGAATCAAGGACATCGGGGCTTTCATGAGATTGAGCTATTTAAACTGCACTGCATTTTGGCTTTGTGCACGTTCGCGGAGTTGCGGGACTTCGACAATATGTTCTCGAGATGAACGAGCATAAAAAAAATTTTTTCACTGAATGATACTGCATATGGGTCTCGAGACTTCGTCGAAGCAGTTCATAAGCTTTTTTTTGCATTTGAAAAGAATCATGAGTGTTCTTCAGAATGTGTTGAGAGCAGCAGGCAGAAAAACCGGCTGGCGTTCCGAATGCGCATGAGCATTCTGACTTCATGAACCGAGTTGAACAGAACTCGGGAGGAAGTAGGCCAAGCGCCCGGAAGGAACTTCCGCGGGTGCGATTCTTGCTAAGAAAGCCTGTATACGGATTTTTCCCTCTGTCTCTTTGTGCGCGCAGGCTGCGTTATGGGATGCCCTGGAGGCACCTGATGCTGGATCCTTGGCTTCTAGTATCCTTTTTCTAGCATGGCAGCAGTTTTTCCTTCTCAAGTACCATGAAGCCATTCCCGGAAGAGGGCGAATAGTCGTGTTGTGGGATTACCCGTCAGACGGTGAATCGGATTGTCTCACGAATTTTAATGATTTTCTCATCCTGTGTGCTATTTCGATGCTACTCGATGGATACTTTTTGCTTCCTAATGAGACTCGAGAATTTGGCACTTCCGCCGGTCCAGCCGGATGCTGTCATCAAAACCTGTAAAAAGGAAATGAGCACCGCTTTTAGACCGTGTTATATTTTCAGACAAAGAGAACCTCGCTGCGTTAAGCAAATAAAATAATTTGATATTGTGAAACTCTGAAAGCAGGGAGTATGTGATTACGAATAATAATCCTCTTAACAAAGGGGTTGAAAACGAATTCTAAGCACCACAGTGATGCATGAGTAACATTAGTGGTTTAAATTACTCTTGGAAAATATCAGTGTTCTAAAATGTAATTCTGTGCTCATAGCCCAAGCTAAAGCCAGTCGAAGGAAGAAATTAATGAGTAAATAAATCAGTAGGATAAGCATGAAGCAATATTTAAGCACTGTGACCTGGACTCAAGGGCGGTTAGTGCTACTATAGTCCTAAGGCGAGTGAAAGCCATTGCGATTATTGAGTTTATCTACAGTATGTGAACATTTGCTCATTTTTTTTCGTTGTGCAACTTTGAAACGGATGACAATATCTGCGACCTGAAGTCCAAGCCTCGCTTTTTTTTTTTTTTCAAGTAGTGGACTCCTTCCAAGACTGGTACAGTGTTCACGCACCATCTTCTGATGGTACCATCTGATGAAGAAATATATTTGTAGAATGATCCTTCGTTGTAATAATGGTTTAAATTCTACGTACAACTATTTCTTTAACTGGAGTTTGAAACAAATTCTTTAACTACAGGTATTTTTCACGTTAAATAAAAATGCTCCATGTTTTGAAATTAACTCAATCCTCTTCACTTGGCTGTTACTCTAGTTAAGGCTGCAGGAGACCGCAGTAAACACTTATTCTTTCTTTTGAATATTGCACATACCACCAGTGGTACGCTGGCACTTGTGAGATAGTACAGAAATGTTCCTAATATACAAATATTTTTTTCAAAGTTTGCGTTTACTGGACAGAATAGAAGGTGACGACCAGAATGAATGAATGAATGAATGAAGATGTGAGTCTCAGAACTCTTTGACAGCAGCAGTATATAGTTAAGGACATACAGGAGAAGAACACAGGTTATGCCGATGAAGGACACCGAGGATTTAATTAGCAGCAGTTTGAAGGCTCAGAGCATTCTCGGTACTGTACTTGGCACCCGGTGCAGGCGGTACGCGAACAGCGCCAATTTCTTTGAATTTGTGCAACGAAAAGGTTTAAAGGTTGAAACGTCCTAAAATAAGTTTGCGCAGGAATCCACTGTCCTGGAAACCGAAAGATACCGTCGCATTCCTCATTCTCTAGTGCGTTGGCTCTCCGGGCCCTGAAACTCTGGGGTCTCGATCGTAATGCAACTTCTTTTCTACGTCCAGAATCAGGTCAAGCGGTTGCTCTCAACGAGCCTCCGGGACCTGCGCACAGTACCTGAATGGCCGACCGAACGATCCCTTTTTTCCTGTCAGTAACGCGTCGCAGTAATTTCTGGTAAAAGTGCGTTTGTGAGACTTTAATATTTAAGATAATATTGAAAAATTGCAACGAAAAGAACGCTTCGATTGTCGAAGTCCGGGCGAATAATAAAAAGAAACTGTATACATATTACGTCGTATTGGAAAAGTTGAGCAGATCAAGGCTTTTTGTCCTAATTCCCATCAAACGAGTTTCCTGTGTATTTTATTGGATAGAAATTTGATTAACAATAATTTCCTTACAAAATTGGACGAGCGCAGATTAAAATGGAGCCTACATACAGTAATTTATTTTCGAAAAATCTGAGTATTGGTTAAAAAGAGCCAGAATTCTTCCAAAAGCAGCGGTCAAAGTATTGCCTTCGACGATGGGTTCAGGCTGTAAATCTAAATAGCATTACGTTATCCATCAGAATTTCTCTTCGGGTATTGTCATCAAGATGATCTACATGTCAATGAAAATCTGTAATGCTCTTGAGAAACGTTTAACTGGAACTGCCCGGCGTTCCAAAATTTTCTCAACTGTCATTTTTTTGAATATCAGTGAAATATGTCAATGCGTGAGATTATTGACAATGTCAAACTCATCGAAATATCTTAATAGATTATTTACTGCATGGAACAGTTCACGAAATTACAGTCGTTCTGATTAAGACAATCGTGATATTTTATTTCTTCCCAGTTTATTTGTTCACTACTGCTATCATTATCCAGGTGAGCTCACGATTGATTGGAATTCCGCTCGGTATTCAATAATAGTGTATTTGTGCTATTAAAATGCACGTATAAACTATAGGTTTTTTAAAATCAAATTATAGGTGGAATTTATATAATCGAGTGTCATTCACATTCCCTGTTCCTTCAGGAAATGTAATCGAGTTTAACCTTCCTTAGTAACACGATTTTCTTCAAAACCCATGCTTAACAATTTTGAAGTTGTATTTCGTTTGAATCTCAAATTTTCTCTGGTTTACGACAATTTCGACAGCCTGGAAATACAGGTGTGCGTTTCTGCGATCTTTTTGGAATCCGACTATTTTGATGGACTGGCCGAGACCCACTGAGCGCTGAGGTGACCTGAGCCGTGTCGTTTTGGCCGCTGGGCGAAATATTATTTCCTCTTTTGTCTGACGAAAATCCTCGGTGGCTTCATGGGTGTTATTGTGATGGGCCCGATCTCAAATCCAAGGTGGGTCACAGGCGGCCGTAGCGGAAACTGCGGCATTTGGAAGACTGGGTAAAAGTCAGGAACAGTTTTCGCCGACGGAAACTGTGGCTTCTCACTTCATTGAAGCCCTTCCTTCTCTGAGCAACAGTCGTTCAGAAACATTTTTAGTTGCGTAGGTTTTTCTCTTGCCACCTCAAAATAAGCAATAATGTTTCTAGCTGCAACTACAGTAGAAATTCACCCGGAAAAGTTCTTCGTCGAGCAGCAGAAGCAGAACGAATTCGGATTTTTTTGCTCGCTCTGAAAACACCGCCTTTCAATAGAACTACATACAGTACTTGTTTGCTGACTCAAACCCGTTGAATTCTAAATCGTTTTCAAAAGAATTGTTTGCCTCGCCGTCGCGGCATTTCATCGAAGGTCATTGCTTCAAATTGAATACGATATCTTCGTGCATTAGTATGATGAAAATTCCCGGATCGCCTGCTTCACCTTGAGTTCTATAATCAGGAACTACTTCGTCAGTTGTTCGCAGGTAGATAAAAAATCCGGATAGTATTATTTAAAATGTTTTGGATCAAACACTGCTTGCGCGTGGAGCGGTTGAAGAATATTTCTGGAAGTGATTGATTTTTGCATTTGGTCAGCAACCCTATAGTGAAACGCAACGGGAATAATTTGATATTTATAAATAATCCTCGAGAGCAGTCTATCGATTTTTGTGTTTGATTTGCATGATTGTAGTGTTTACTCGTCAACTTTAAAAGCCAAGAGACCATGTGAACTTTGGAGGGCATTGCTTTGTTGGCTCTCTGAGTCGTCCGAAGCGTGGGAAATGCAGGATTAATGGTCTGAAGCAGGGACTATTTTCTGTTCGACTTCGCTCGCCTTTGAATAAGAAAGCCCTGGTTTTGTTTGTCTGGAGAAGTGAGGGGGGAATGATAATACCGTATCCGCCGTCATGAATTACGTGACGCGCGGATTGTAGCGGCTTCCGCTTCGAAGTGCGGACTTGCCCCGAGGGCGATCACCGACAGGCCGACCATCTCTCGTCCGCCTCGCGCTGATGAGCGGATAAAGAAGCTCGTTGTCTCGCTTTTAAATTGGGGTATTAATAGATTCAAACTGTTTTTCCGCCGCGGACGGTATAATCAAACGATGGCACGGAGTTGTTTGAGCAGTCCGCGCGCTCTTTGCACGAAAGAGCGGCGCGTGTCCCGAGGGGCGGCTTTTAAATTCCCCCTAAATGACGTGCGGGGCTGACAGTACGTGCATATATAAGAGCTTCTGGTCTCTTTTCTTGTGAATTCGTCATCGTGGGATGTTGATGGACTCAATTATGGATGGAAAGGATAGAGAAGCAGCGTATTGCCGTGTGAAAACCGATACGTTAAGCTGAATCTTCCTCAAATTGCTTTTGAGACGGCGCGAATCGCTGCAGCTGCTACGTTTCTCAATTTTCGTGAAATGGTATAGTTATCAGAGCGGAAGAACCTGCAAAACATCTCAGTTATTAAAGTGGAAAAATCTGCTAATAATCTCAATGCAATAACAATTTAAAATCTCACTTTTACGAGGTGCCGTTAGGGAAGCTCCAGTAATGTAGAATAAAGCATTTTAAAAACGGTATTTCCATTGCTCTGGCGTCAAATCTGAAATTTTACTCTTTGAGTACTGAATCATTGTGTAAACACTGTTTTTTCACTTCAGTGCATTTTTTGTGAAAATTCAGCGGAATTAACTTGATCGTAGGCAGTTGAATTATACCGTGCCCCGCTTATTTTTTTAATGAACATTCTCGCTAAAATCTGATGACGTTGCTTAAAAAGGATACATTTAGTTAATTTTTTTTATGCATTTGACAAGAGGGGAAGTAGTCCAATTCTGCCATTCGACGTGACAGAGCAATTCGGCACCGGGGAAAACCCGCGCCCGGAAATGGACCCGGAATAAAAACAGCACCGGCATGACCATCTAGACAACTTATCAGATTCAGTTTTCTGCAATTTTGAGTAGATCTCGTTTTCTGTGCCGCTGAATTACATGGAACTTTTTTCGGATCGATTTTTTCGCAATCACAGACTTTTTTTTGTCTTGTTGAGCGCCGAAAATTGTTTCTTTCCTTGTGAGTGGAGCATAATTTGTGAAAGCGTGAAAGAGATCGTTCAAGTACCGTCTTTTCCAAAAAAGGGGATTTCGGTTGAAAAATCGCGGTAGGCGATGATGTAATACTACATTGTTGAGTGAAGCAAATTTGTGACGTCCTGAGTATCAACCAGATCAGGTGGGCCTTTCGTCAGAAACTTGCTGTATAAGAGCATGAATCTTATGTGATGCTGCTCAGCCACGTGCAATTCCAGAAATAGTTCAATGTCTCGCACTTCTATGCATAAGAGGCGCTTTTCCAAAAATGCGAGCCTCCTCAGAATGTCTTCCGGAAGGAACGGAGGCGAAAATCCTGAACTAGCATTCGAACGCATGCGCAGCACGTTTTCGTATATTTTTAGACTCGGCGACCTGAGGCATGAGAGCATTATGGGATTCGAACTAAGCATTTCCGCTCACTGTCCTGCCCACAAACCCAAACCAACACCAAAGGAACGTCCCAGGAAAGAAACTCGCGAACCTCGGGGAGGTATTGTCAGGGAGCTATAGAATAATCCACACACACGCCTGGACGGAGCAGCGGCTGCCATATCGAATGCTCCGTCTGCCACTTTCGCGGGAGCGGCGAGCCAGTCCGCGAGAACAAAGGCGGGTACCGAGCGGAAATGGAGGGTGAAGGTGCACGTCAGCACTGAACCGCGGCTCTGCGCAAGTTCCATTCCAGGCCCCGAGCACTGGGGAAAGGGAAAAAACTTCTCCACTCCTGTCTTGGTTTCGTTTCTCCTTTGGAGACTGCAAATGGAAATTCCCTGTCCGCGAAAGAACGAGAGGAATGGAGTTGATTTTCCTGGTCGGCCATATATTTCTTGCCGCGGAAGGGAAAGGGGGCTGATGATTTTTCTCCCAAATCAGGAAACACGCGTAGGCTGCAAAAGCCCATTAGCTTTAGCTCGGGATCATTATAGCTCATAGCTTAAACTTTGTTTTTCCATCGTCAGACTGTCTCCAAAATTTCATAATGAGCAACTTCTCAATTTTAAATGACTGCCGCGGGTGATCTCAAGTCTGGCGACTGGAAAGTCGATTGAAGGCGAGACCCTGGGGAAACACAGAAGTGGGTTCTGGCCACGTCGACAGCATGTCGGAGCAAGCAAAAGAATAATGTGGAAAGATGGATTGCTTTCCCAGGATCGCAGCTCATTATCTACGTTACTTCGAGCTTTCACATTGAACGATTAAATTTTTTACAACAGCTTGATCACACATGTCATGAACTTCCGACTTAATCGTATTAGCTCGAGCCTTCTGCGAGTCGTATAGATGAATTAAATCTTAAGGTATTTTTATGCATCCGAATCGAACAAACGCACTAAATAATAATAAAATTCTTTTTATATTCCCTTGTCCATCACCCTTCATTTCTTTGCGTAACTTCAAATAAGGGTTAGTCATGGCAAAATCATGCGTCATTTCATTCATTATGTGCATTTGTTATTAGTTGTGCCTCCGAAAGCCTCCAAAATTGAAGCTTCAGCGTCAAGCGAATCAAGCTCAGGTTCTTTTGCATGCAACTTTCCTTTTCATTTTGTTTGCCATTCCGCGAGAATCACAGCGATGCTATCGCGCTGCATTCGTATTTCCGAAGTCTTCTCCTTTTTAAAAGTAAATTCCTCGCATATAGCTGTCTTTGTCACGAGCAGCTGTAAAGTTTCTTGTTCTGAATGCATACCATCCTCTGAAAACGATTTTGGGAGTTATAAAATTATTTCTTGACGAAGTCAGCATCTTGAAACGTTCAGCGAATGATCAGAAGTAACTGTACAGCACTGCTGTGGGATGTTCCAGGGCCAGGAGCACTCGTGCAGTCATAAATAAATTTTAATCCTGTAGAACATTTTTACTGAATCAGAAGCCAATTTATTGTTACTTGGCTCTTATTTTCTCTCCCTCACCCTCATGATACTCGGGGTACGAAAATACATGCCGTATTTTAATTAGTACTGTGCTCTTCGACAAAGATGCAGTTAATTCCCAGACAGTTCCGGTCGTTCGCAACAAGTACATAATAGCGACGACTTCTCTATTGGCACCCCTTTCAGGTGGATGTATTTAAACTGAACTAAGCAGGTTGTGCATGCTTATCGTTGCTGAAATTCCTGTTCATTCAGCAAACGTAGGTTTCGCGGAATAAAACATTATTCATAGCTCCAACAGTTCGTAATGAGGTAATTTTTAAAATTGAATATCTGGCCTTGAGGGAAAAAAATTTTTGCCGTTCGGTCAAACTTTTGTTCGTACCATACCTTCGGTCTTCAAGTTTTCCGTTGAACTGCTGAGTAAACAAGCAACAGGGGAAACAGTTGGAAGATCAGCTATAATTAATTTTACATTCCAGGAAAAATGTGAGCTCGAATTTTTGCCGGACCCTAAGGAAAGTTGTCTCTCATGAACAAAACTGAATACATATTTTGGAAAAAAAGCGTCACAAAGCTGCTTTACGGCACGCCTCCTCAAACTCACTGTCTCGCCGCCGAGGCTTCGGTCGGCACAAGTTACTGTGATACGCGGACGCAGAGCCGTGACCGTCCTTTTGGTAGTTCGACGTCTTCTCCAGTGTGGAGTCGACGACGACGACCGTGGCCGGAAAGGACGTACCTCCGGCGTCCGAGGAGCTGGACAATCCGGCGGCCCGTAAGCTAGCGGAGTACTTCTCCAAGACCACCCTACGGCGGCCGAAACTGCCGCCCCCGCCGCCACCGCCACCGCGCAAGGCGAAGGCGAACCGCGTGACCGTCACCTTGGCGGAGGACGCGGAGCAGCCTGGTGTAAATAGCAGTCCTGTGATGGTCGTCGTTCCAGCGGGCGACGACGCGGCAACTGTACATACCCACGAAAGCGCTTCAAGCACGGATACTAACCCAGTCGTCGACTATCGTCAGCTTTCCTCCTGTCCAAGCGATGAGTCGCAGTCAAAAAACGTCCAGGCACCCACTGGAGGTACAGCAAGCAATCCTATGTCCAGTTCGTATGGCACCTCTGAGCTCGGCAAGGGGCTCCCCAGCTCGATCATGGAGCGCTACAAGGGCGCCGCCATTCGCATCACGACGTGCGGAACTATCGAGAGCCCGGCGGAGGTGGTCGAGTGTGATTACACCGTCTCCGACAGCAGCCACGTCGGCGAGGGCCAAGAACCCGGCCCCACTTGCATCACGATTTCTGCCACCAGGTCAGCCCCCTCATTTCTCACCTAATTATCGCCCGTCGACTCGTGTGTCTCTCACTCCTATGGAGTCCTACTGTTGCACTTCTTCGTCCTGTTTCCTGCTGTCAAAACTGTTGCGTCCCGCTTTCTTCTGCAATTCCACCAGGAAACTGGTTCTCAGTCACCATGCCACCATCGCAACAGCGATTCGTCTCGGATGATATTGAAAAGTTGATGTACTGTACCCTCATTTATGCGCTCATTTTGAAATAACGACCTGTTGCTGTTTTGACGATACCGTATTCCCGACGAACAGACCACACCCAACTTTTTTAAAGCAATTTCAAAGAGGATGGGGACCTTATAGGCTTCAAAATACAGCGCTTGAAAACGCTAAAAAAAAAACGGCGTATGCGTATATAGGAAACGTGGAAATCTTCCGAATAATGAAGTTACGATCAGAATAAACAGATAAATAAATTATCCGGCACCAATGATTCCAAACCCACGGCGGTCAAAAATTTTATGTTGGCATCCACGTGTTCGTTTTCGCAGATATGAAATCGCTATTATAGGCCGCATAGGAGAGATTGGGGCATATGTGCTAATTTTTCAAATAAAGGCAGCATATGCGCTAATATCTTGAGCAGAGGCCGCACCCGAGTTTTCTATGGTCTAGACTAGAGAACGGTTTCTTTTCTCTAGAGAACCACTGCTGCCGATACACTCGTATGATCCCGGTATCACCATGCCCATACTTGTATCTACCCAAATGTTGGTCATACCTTGTTTTTTTTTCATTTTTGGGAATTTTCAATCTCCCGTGCATGCTCACTTTAATATCTCGAAAATCAAGCGTTCAAAGATATTAACCATTTTTCTCAAGAATGCAGCGTAAATACGGCATTTTGAATTATAATGTCTGTCACCTCAGTGCCAAGACTTTTCAACCGATATATAGTAAGCGGTGGATGCAGACCCTGTCTAACTATGATAGAGTCCGGTTTTTGTGGGAGTGTTGCACGGGTCGGAAAAAAATAAATCAAAATTGTTTTCAGACTTGAAAATCTACCCAGTACTTCGAAAGAACTAGAAGCTTTTTATAAATGCACTTTTGGAAATTGCGAATTAGGGATGAACAACTCTTGGGTTTTTTATTTTTCTGACATGAAACCGTAGTGGATGATCGACACACAGGAAATTATTCTGAAACCGTGGCACTTTTTGAAAAGGATGCAATGCAGAGAAAGGTGGAAAAGTTCTGATAAATTGCTAGTCCACAGAAAAGCAGTATTCTCGAAAAAGATCGCACACGAATCTGAAGCTTCTTGAATAATTGGTCCGTGGCCTAATTAAAAGAAAATAATTTAAATGAAAAAAAATTATCCCAGGATTTGCGACAATTTTCGTTCAGATAACCTGCCTCAAACTCGTACCAATTAAAGTTCAAACCTTGCTCCAGTACCGAGCAGGTTATGGAAACAAAGCTCCTTTCAGCAGTACCGATTTTAGCGAGTGATTCAAAACTTTTTGGTGAGCCATTCTACTGACTATTCCGTAAGTGGAGCGGTTGAAAGGCACAGTTTCACGTGAGCAAAGGACCAGTAATTCGCACTGCCTTGCCATGATGTACTGGCCGATCCACGTCTATAGCATGGAGACCAATAATCCTCGCATTCTTTAATGGATAAAATTATATGCCGGAGATGGCAATTTTCTTTGAATTGGGATCACATGCCTCGCAGCATACACTTCATTCATGCAAATTCTGACCCGGAAAGTGACGGCGAGGGTTCGCGATCGGTGCTGCGAGCATCGTTAGCGTACCAATATATTTTCAGACACCTCTCCTCGACAGGCAATCTGGCGTGAAATCTTTCTTATGAAATAAACAATTGCGCCGGGAAATGGGAATCATTCTAGTCCGAGCAGCAGTGCATCGTGAAAATCAAGACTGAGGTGAGAAATAATTCACGGCTGCGTCGACCCCGGCACCCGCGTGTGAATATGAAAAGCTTCCGCCTCCCGGTTGACTTCGGGTCCCACGGAATGAAATGAGCAATTATTTTTCTCCCCCCCTCTTTGCGGAGTAAGTCACGATATCGTTAACCCTTCCTCGACGGACGCCCTCGAACTCTGTTCGGTCCTGGTTTCCTCTCTTTTTGTGTCTCGGTTTGCGTCACACTACGCCCGATTTCCAGACGATTGAACCTTAGTCACCTTGTGGCCTTGTGTTTGATATCTCACGCCTGTCTTGAGCCTTCCTGGTCCGGCTGTTGCGTGGCGGAAAAATGAGAGTACACGGACCGAAATGCGCAATCTTACAGCCGAGACACGCTCTACGAAACAAAGCAAATAATTTTCTTTCGAACAAAGAGCTTTTCACCTTTTTTCCTGGCTTTTATTCATCGTCGTTTAAAGGCGGATCAATGCTTGTACTGTACCCCCTCTTGGGTGCCGAGTTTCATCAGTGACTTCAATTCACATTGAGGACAGGCCTACTGCACAATACCCTCGCGATATATTCACTCATCATGCTACCTTCAAAAACCCCGAACTGCATTTTAAAATCAACGATTGTTTTTTGTGCGTTGTTTTTCCGACTTCCTACCTCACTTCCAAACTTTGTTTTTCAAATTTTACGGTGCGTGTTCAAATATGACACCTTTACAGTGGCAAACTCCCCCATACCAAATGTCATACAACCCGAACACCCCGAGTGATTTGCGTACCACTGTTGTAAAGCCCTTGTCTGAGTTACATTGGAAAACAGGAAACACCCTGCGAGAAACTCGGTGTTTCCAGCTGTGTGATCAGTCACGGGGCTTTGAGTGACGTAAATTATGAACCGATTTCGGAATAAGCTGTTTTATTGCATCGCTGCGGATCGAGTTATGATTATACAGTAGTGTATCGTAATCGCTCTGGGCAATAAAATAAAAATACATTCTTGGGATGCCCTGACTTTAATTCAGCTACGCTTTCATGTCCCACGCTTTTAGGCTTGATCTTCGCTACACAAATCCTGTATGCTTGAGCACTTTTTCGTGGTTGAATCGAGGAAGTTTATTCTAGAAAGCATTCCCGTCGCCGAGGTATGCAAAATTCAAGTCGGATGATGTCTTGGATTTTTCACCACTCGCATCTGCAGATACGGATTCGTAGAAACCATCTCCTGACCCAAATAAGCGAATGCACGGGAGTTGTGAGATTTTGATTTGCAAGTGATGTTTTCTAAAATGCAATCCCGACAGTTTCCTTGAGTTATTTCAGCATTGGGATTCTTCTGAAACTGAAGTGCCCGCTGTCACGTTTCGACTTGATGGATTATCCAAAACGGTACTAGAAGAGCAGTCTGAACTTTGAAAGAATGAAGTTATATAGGGTCGGATGGCTTCGAATGGAATTCCCCGGCAGCATCGTTCCAGAAATAAAAGGGACTCACGTCCGTAACTCTCTCCTCCACTTTTTGCCCATGATGTCGGCGCGCAGCATTTTTCGCGCATGGCCCGTCTTTTCTGGGTCACGACACGATTTCCATTCTGCTGTGGGTACGCATTTAAATTTGAATTCTCGCATGAGACCTGGTCCGACCGACTTCCTCCATAGACCCCCTGCGAGGTAGAAGATTCTTCAAAATTGAATCGCACGCGGCTCCTCTCGTTGAAGTTATGCTAATGACGATGACCGAAATGATGTGGTACTCTCAGCGCGTGGACATTTTTTTTATGTAGATGAGAATGGATAGTGTCAGGCTTGAGCTTCGCGGAGGAATTCCTGCAACAGGATTCCGTATTTTATGGCGGCTATTTTTCCATTCATGCGGCTATTATCACTGCATCAATTTGAAGCCCATCAACTTGATTGCCTTGAACTGAATGGCATCGTTAACAACTTTACTGAAACAACTGAACTTCACTCAAATGCGACGATGATAGGCCTCACCCTAATTTTGGAAAAGGGGGGGGGGGTAGGTTAATATTTACATAAACCTGCTAAATTTCTTCAAAAATGTGTAGAATCTCGTGAAGCAGTAGTTGATCGCTTTTCAGGAGAGAACGATTCTTTTCGTGTTCTTAATTTGAAAGGAAAAAATCTGGCTTATTCACGTGCAAATTTCCACAAAGAATATTTTCGAGAAGTTTAAAAAAGCGAACAGCTTTTCAGTGACAGTCCCATGAGAACCAGGGACACGTGGAAGTCCTTCAGCGGACCACAAATTGAATTGTTCCTTTTAAAATCTGCCTTTTCTTTAATTATAAGATGCTCCTTGACATGGTAAATTGTAGGCCGCAAATTTCTAGTGATTTGTATAATTGCACAAATACAGATTAGATTTCTGACAGCTACAGTTTATGTGGTAAATTTAGCTGCTACATGGTAAAAATCGTACCTATGATCTATTCCGTGATATTTAATCTGCTGATAGGTATTTTACTCGCATGAAAAAATCTTCCAAAAGATCTGATTCCTCGAATATTTGCCGGAAAATTAACGAAAGAAACGTTATGCGCTTACTTATCATTGCGGTGTGAATCCCTTACTCATTCTTCAATGAGATTTATGCTCGTGTTTGGATATATTGAATACAGTATATTCCATGTATCCTTGCTTGCATCTGCTTAATTTATCCGGAGTCAACCGTCACCAAACATGATGCATTTGATGCGCATGTGGGGTAGAATATTACTAAATCCCAAGAATAATATCTGAAAATAAAAAATGCATACAAATTTGTACACAGAAAATATTCACATCCATTCGTTGCGATGTATTGGACGTACAGTACAGAGTTCCGAAGGTATTTGGTTAGGCTGTCAAGAAGCATTTTTCCAATGCATTTTAGTGTTCAAAAAATCTATTTAATGTCATTATCTTTGGTTTGGTTCGTGGCGTAATGGTGATTCAACTGATTTCGAAACGCCCGGTGTCTTGAAGGATTGCTCAATGTCGAACGTTTCTGAAAGGCCTGTTTGAATCATTTGTACAGGCGGTCCTGTTTGAGCAACATCCTGGTCATCAAAAATGACGTAGAACTTCCACTGGCTGGCCGAGGAGCCTGCAGCATCCTCGATGAGGACTTGCAAAAGGACCTGGAGGAAGTAGAGGCTCTATACGAAGAAATCAGTGAACCGATCTACGAAGAAGTCCTCGCCGAAGACGGCAGCAAATCGACCGCCGTGGAATACGAACTCTGTCTCAAGCGCTGCTTGCTCGGCGAGGACCAACACGTCAAGTCCCTGTTTGACGGGGCTTCCAGAGACGAGATCTTGATGTACTTGGAAGGGGTTCGGGACCGAGCCGGACTCGTCAGCATTGACGAGGATCCGGGTCCCTTGCTGGACGTGACGATAGGTCGGAGGAACAGCCAGAACCGCACGAGCAACATCAGCACTGCATCGGACTCCAGCGACGACTCGTCGACGAGATTTGCGCTGAGTGACTTCCTGAAAAACAAGGTATGTTCAGCCTCTGGAAAGATCTATGCCAGTGCACCTTGTGTAGTTGCATCTAATGATACCCGCAATGGCCTGGTCCAAATCAGCCGGCGTGACAGACTACACAGCAAATTAATTTATAAAAAAAGAAACAGCAACCAGAAATGCGTGAACTTCCGTGCTCGAGCTGCTTCGTGGAGCTGTTGGCTTAAACTCGTATAGCACAGATCCTTGGTTTGTGGCTAATGAACTTGGAATCCAAGTCCCGTACTTTACGAAGCCTCCAGGGAATGCATTTTCTTTCATGAATTACTATACTGTACTAGCATTTTACTTTTCAATTTTAGCAAGAAACGATTAAATTTTCGGAAAAAATCGTTCCCCTCATAGCGATTAAGAAATTCTGAGCATGAGGCATTTTATGAAGGATCTCACCAACAAAGAACCGGTCAAGGGATGTTGATCGGTTGGGTAAGTCAGTGTGATTATACAACTGAAAGATAATGAACAGAAAACTTATTTCTTGGCCATATTTCGCCTTTTGCTTTCATGCATTATTCCGGAGGAATCCCATAATAGCTGAAGGTGTGGTTGTTCCTTTGTGAACATGGCAGTTGAAAATCATCGTGTATAATTCCTTAGGTTCAATGGAAAGATACGCTGCAGAAAGATCGTGTTGTCGTCTATTGAATTTTTTTATATATCGAGCATTGTTCCCATCGTAAACAAAAGATTCGTGTAAACATACCTCACAAGTGCATGCTGAGTTCCTCATTGTACTAATACAATAGGAAAAAATAGCCGACTTTCTCAGAATTTGGAAGTTCAAGATCGAACATCGAAAGCCGTGAAATGACAAGTCCTGGTTGAAGTACAGTACAGTACAGTAATTCATTGGAATGCCAACCGCAAGTCTCGTATAGAAAAATGAATCATTGCTTGCATAAAAAAAAGTGCGAGCTCGATGTATTTTTTTAAAACCTCTCAGACATCATCGTTCCAATGTATACATTTATTGAGAAATACTAAAACTATCTTGCTTAATGTTCTTTAACAATAGTTTTAAGCCAAGGGAATTACTTGCGATGAAATAAAAATCGAACATGTAGTATCATAAATAGTTGTCCTTGTTTTCTTTCAAAGAGTAATACTGTATAACGGTGCATCTAGCTTGGAAAGGTACGGTATTCAGTTTTGCGTGTTTGTCCTTTGGTACCTTCTTTGGTTTGAAAGCCTTATCGACGTACTGTATACTTGTGTTCAAATTTTGTTCTCCTGCTCGAGCCAGCAGGACATTTGCAAGAAATTCGTGGATTTTAGCTTTGTTTCTCTTTTTGAATCAATTGAGGTCATTTAGCGTAGTTGTCTTCAGTTGAGTGTTGAGTTTTATTCACTCGATTTTAAAAGTAGTTATTGTAATGAGAAATGTAATCCAGATATATAGTGAACTTGGTTTTATGATATCGTGATTTCATAACCACAAACGGCAGCCTGTTGCTCTCAATCCAACAGGAAATATCTGCTTTATTCGTCTTTCGTCCGATGCGGAAGTTTCTGTCGGAGTCCCGGAAGTAATTTGATCTTGATTACTCACTGTACGTAGGATGGCGTTTGTAATTTCTTTCTAAAATTCTATCAAATACTTCGCTGCTCAAACATGCTACAGAAGCAACACTATTTTGAACACGTCAAATCTCTATGTTAACGCCTTTTGGTGTGTTTCCTTCCTTTCAACTCACTGCAGCAATACTCGGAATCCTCCTTAAATCATCATCGTGACAAGTATTTCAAAGCGATTGAATTGTGGGAGAGTTTATATTTTTGGTTAAAAGACTATGATGTAGTGCAAGTCTATTCCAGTTCCTGCGCTGTTCAGTGAAATTCTACTATCGGATTCCCATGGATTACAGAAACAAGAATCCATCTCTCGACTGGAAAATCACCTTGATTCGCCGCTTTCGATTTTTTTTAGTATCCGAAAAATACTGTATGCGAATAATTGTTGCGAAACCACGGCGATGCTTGCAAGTTGGTTCCGACAACACACACGACAAGGGACAAAGGAATACTGTAGCCACGTCGCGTCGTGCGGAAACTTACCAATGATCACCCGGGCCTAAATTCCCTGTGCACTGGATACAATGACGATTTCCATAACGATAAAAATCCAACGCTCTGTTTTTTTCTTCCTGGCCTAGGACCGTCGGGGATCTGTGGAGGTCGAGCGCAACGATTCCGGCGTCGGTTCGGAGACGAGCAAACCTTCGTTGACGAGACGTTACCAGATTTCTTCCTTGGCTCCACCGAGGCCTTTGCGAACGGCCAAATCATGCGAAGGAACTCCCCCGCAAGAAGAAGAGGAAACGCTTTGCAGCTCGGAGAATCATACTTGTGAGGACTGCGATCTGCCCATCAGCAACAGAGTCGTCCAAAGGTGAGCATTTATGTACGGTTTATGATCAGGCGTTTGTGTGATGTCCTTTTACTCGATCTCGATTGTACTCGAAGGCCACACCGTCGTGTTGGGGAGATATTTGAGGGAACGTTGACTGCATGCGGCCCCCAAGAGTATGCATTTATAAGAACACAATATTTACGCATATATACAGTGCACTGATGAGACCTAATTTTCTGATGCAATGTTGCGCATAATAATAAACACACTGGACATTCGATGCACCTTCAGCGGAAAGGAAGAGTCGTTTTGTTTTAAATTTTTTGTCAAGGTGTTCAGTCCCATCCTTGCATTTCTGGAATGACCTATCCGATGAAATATCTTGCGTATGGTTTAGGGATTTTCGCGCACTCTTTGCGGTAAAAAAAAGTGCTATGATGAAGGATTCGACGTCGGACCTAAATATTTGTTTCAATAATGAAAGAAATGCAAGTGCGGTTGCCATCTTTGGTTCGCGCACTCCTCTGGCGGGCCCGGCCTGGTACCCATTATTGAATATTTGGTTAATCATGAACTAGTGCGTAAGATTATTCCTTTTTTCACGAGTCAAAATTTTATAATTCCTCGCCAGTATTTTTGTGTTGCAATATTTTTGTGTGCATCTTCATAGAGTAAGAAGAAAATTCCGACGTGGAGGAAATTATAGAGAAACTCAGGGGAGAAAATTTTAGTGATAGCAAGCCCCAACATTAATATTGACACCTGACGCAGTAACGCTTTTTCAAATTGTGATTCTGTCTAAGAATATATTCTTGGGTTTATTACTCGATTCCCCAGAGATTCCTTTTTTGAAGTAATTTTTGTTCTTTATTATTCTAGAATTCACATTACAGTAGTCTTTTACTTTTCACGAGGAATCATAAAAGTTTGACGCGTGAAAAATGAATAATCTTGATTTCATTGCATTTTTTAAAACAATATTCTCCCCATGCAACGTTTCCCCAAGTTCTTTCCTGTGTGTGAAATTAGTCTCGACCAGAATTTTTTCCGCCTCAGTGTTTCCACCGGCATTTTCTCCATGTCGGGATTGTCCTTGTAACGTTTTTATCGCCATGTCGTAAGTTTCTATGCTTAAATCCATGTTATTTTGGATTTTCATTCTGCAAACCACAGGGAACAGAGACAAAGTTAAAGATTCAACGCCCGGCATAACCGCATCAATAATTTCAGCGCAATTTTTTTTTATCGCGAAAAGGTTCTCCAGTCACTATAAAATATTCTTTGCTTGAGCTGTACTTTTCAACGCAGTTACAATTGCAGTATTCGCAAACTTTGGTGTTGCGATGTTATCATAGGCAGAAGCTTGGGGCTACCCAATCGTCCCTTTTTATGTCTCCTACTTATAAGGGACCATTTACATGAGTCGAAGTGAAAGCTATACTCTTTCACTTCGACCCTCCCGTAGATCGAGGCTAAAATCGACGGTGTAAAGTACCGTAAATGTCCTCGCTTCTGATATCAGAGGCTGTAACTCCGTACACGCGAGCGTAGCCCAGTAAAGTGCTCTTTCCGGAGTTTTTTTTTTCTTCAGGATTCGTACTACACCTAGCACAGCTGGCTTTCTTTGCCGTTTGAAAGTCGAGCTTTTTAAAAAAAATCAATGTGTTGCGTGGCTTTATCTTGAACCATGCTGCTCAGAAGTTCTTGCCGTGGGTGTTTTGTAAGCTGGAGGTACTTTTGAAGAAACATTCTCTGAGGGCCATTTTACGTAAAAATGTCTTAAATTCTGCGCTTCAGTTCGAAAAGCTTTTTCGAAAGCGTTTTGTAGAAGTTTTCTTTTCTGGGAACAAGCGACGAGGAAAATGTGGGATAGAAATATTCCCGAGAACATCATTTGGATTGAAGACGCACAGCACGAATTATAGAAACATTTATGAAATGGATCTTTAGTACAGCACTGTACTGTACTACTCCTGTGGGAAACCCTTTGAGCAGACTTCCAGATGTTTGGTGTTGAATATCAGAGTTTTGCATTTTTTCAGGGAATTCTCTTTGATATTAGACCACGCGTTTCGAAAATCCAGTCATTTACTGCTTCAGGGGGGGGGGGGGGGGGGGGGGGAAAAAAAATTTTTCCCCCGGGAAGNATTTTATTTTAGTTTGTCGGGGGGGGGGGGGGGGGGGGGAGGTAATAAAACTTTTCCCACGGTAAGCAGCTATTCTTTTTGCTGGGCTCTGATATGAACAGGTGCGGAAGAAAACCAGTAGCAATAAAATCCCGCTGCTACGGTAATTCGGCAGGCGGTCTGGAAGACTGAAAAAAATCGTCATTATTATCTGCAGAATTTTGTAAAAGTACAACGATGGAGTTGAAGCAATAAACTCGGTTGGTCACGCATTTCGCTATCTGTCGCATTCTAGGACAGCCCTGACGAGATGCTCTTCGTCAAAAATTAGGAAGAAATAATATGATTTTCAGAAATAATTTTTTTCAACTGCTTTGCTTATCCTTGAAGTTTTTTTTTAATTAGTTCCCTTCTATGTTAAACTGAGTGACTTTCTCAGGGAGTTGGATGAACCTCGTCGACAAGAGAAGTGAAGGACTGGCATAGCTCCTTTTTTGCATCCGGTTTTAGGACGAAAAGGGGGGGGGGGTGAGGGTCAAGGTTTATTCCCCGTCCAGGATTCATTTGGCAATACCTGACTTTTTTTCTCAGGATCTTGCTGACTAGCTGTCTTGAGTGCCACACTGCATTATTGGATCCCCCGCAGGAAACTTTACGATGCCATAAACGCATTCTTGGCAAGCAATGCTCACATTCCGCGGTTTGTGTCAACTCCCCTTTTTCGTTCCGGGCCTGGCATCTTTTGGACGGCGGCGACTCAAGGTCATTCGGATGTTCGCCGCTGCGCATTCCCCATGTCCATCGCGTCGTGGGCACAACGATGCCGATTTTGTAGATCCCTGGCGCTTTTCGGCATTCCCTGAGCGCTCAGACCTGGGATTCCTCGCGCGAGATCGTTGAACCATCATGCTGCTTAATTACCTAATGGATCATCCGGACCCTTTGTTACCTGCTCCTGATCGTGTCCCTCCCTGATCTTTCTCTGTTGTTGACGGGGAAAGATTCCTGGTTGGAAAACCACGTCGGTCTTCTTGAGTGCGCGGCTGGATTTTGTGTGCCCACCTCAGCATGAGTTCCTTTCTCCTAGAATATTTACGTGTCATTAGGGAATTCTACCGCCGGCGACTCCCCGCGAACTTTGCGATGAGGGTACTCCATTTTGTTAGAAATTATGACTTCGTGGCTGTAAAAAAAAATTTATCTGTAGGAAATTACTTGGCTTACAAATCGAATTCGGCGATTGATGTTTGTGGCGAGCAATGCTCATGCAGTATTTTTCAAATTCGTGTCCTTCGATTATAAAAAATAAAGCGAACATCTGGGAAGATCGAAAATCAAGGAATAGGTCGGAAGCGATGACCAGAAGTTGGGGAAGTTTCATTCGAAGTTCCTTTCTGTGCAAACGTTGCAATATTGCAGACCCAGGTACGAACTTGTAAATAACTTGCGGAAAATCTCAAGAATCTTGATATAAAACCCTTCCAAGTCTGGTTCACAGAATTACCAAAGCGCAGCGGGGTTCAAATCCCCGACGGCGGGTCTATAAAGGACCCAAGCAGAGTGTATTTCCCGAGTCTCAAAAATCTGTTTGATGAAAAATCCAACAAAGTTCAAATATTTCACGGGGGGAAATTTGAAGATACCTTCCAGAACGACTGCATGTACTAATCGAAGTTCTTGGGAATTTTCACTTTCATTGATGACTATAAAATGTAACATACTTGATAATGTTTTCATTGTTGGAGTAGTATATTTTGGAGGTGCACTTTCAGTTTGACAATGCAGCAGCAATCGATCAAATATGATTGAATCCAGCAGCTTTCACGTATGTTTGCGTGATGCATCAAGGAATCCTATGTCTGTCGGAAAGGACAAAGTTTTCATTCATTCTCGCACCATAATCCATAAGTAATTTTAATACCTGCATCCAACTAGCAAAGTACGTTGGAGGAATTCACATCATTTGACAGGCTTCTTCTCACTGCGCACGTTTCACAGTATTCCCTTACGTTGATGGAAGTTTTTCCTGGGATTTGTTTGAATTAACTCCCCTCCCCTGGCTCCATCTTGGGCTAAAAGCTTCTTTGACTTTCGCCTGAGAGCAGAAAATACATTTCATGCACTGTATTTCGTGAGAATCGAGAATGGATAAATCGTGATGATGGAGTAAAAGAGAATGAAGATCACTGAGAGGAAATTTGAGGCAATCATTTCTCGCTCTCCAGCTTCACGTTTTTCTTTCGTCCTCCCCTCAACTGTTCTGCGAAAGCAGAAAAGCCGTATTAGAAAGTGGAACTTTTACAAGAGAAATTCTTCGTTACAGTATTTCAATATTCATGTATTGCATTAGTAATCAAAGCAACTTTGACACCTGCTTCGTATCATCCGAGCGTCTTAGCATTAAGTTTTTGATTCTCCAAATTTTTTCGTCCCTCTGTGGAAGCATTACCGATTGTTGAATTTGAGGTTCACTGAATTGCTTGAGCTGAATAATTCATTACGAAAAGGACGTGCTCGTTTTTTGTCAAGTACCTGCATCACTTACGAACAGCAAGTAATTTTAAAATTACCAAGCCCAAGCCCTCGTGGATTTGAATAGTTCAACCGCGGGTATAATGAAATATGATTTTCAACACTGGAAAATATTTTTAGCGTAATGGGCTTTTCACTATGCGTCAAAATCTCGATCTCAGCCATTCTTGTGCCGATCGCGTAGGTAAATTTTGGTTGTTGAAGGAAATTCGTGCATGAGGAAACACTGCGTCTTTGTACTCGCAGCTGTTTAATGACTAAATAAAATGTGCTAATGAGGTTTTAATGGATGCTTCGCGGAAAAGAAGAACTGCGATAGCGGTTCGCGAGACGGTTCGGCGGGAGTGCCTCGTCCGTCTTCATTGCATGCCTTTGATACCGTGCATGTGCTCTTACTCCGGCCAAAATAGTACATCGTAACGCCCACACGCGCAGAATCCAGAGATCACGATCGTAATTATGAATTATCTTCATCATCAAATGTCCATCCCCAACCGTGGCAAGAGAACTTGCGATGTCCGTTCAAAATAAACGTAATCATGTCTCGAATTGTCTTATACCCGCTCGGAAAGTAAGCCAGACGCAGAACGACAAACGCACTGGAGGACGATCGTTGCCGCACTTCGCAAGGCCTCTCCTGAAGCGGAAAGTACTTCTGACGGACACTTCGGTACCCAAAGTAAAAATTCAGTTTACAGGACGAGCACTTTTTTGTTGCTCGTTTACGGGTTGATTTTTGCGCTGCTGCACTTGCGATAATATTCATTTTTGAGGAGTTATAAACGCGTTATTATGACATTTATGGCAAATGATAATGGGACAATATAAAATGGGTAGTTAATTAAGGAAACATCTGGACAATCAAATTGTTTGCGCTTTGGGAGGGAGCTTTAAGGTTTTCCAGGGCAAATCCCAGTGTGATGGATTCAGATCTTATCTTATTCCGAGAAAAATATTTTTTCTGGGTGATGCTATTATACTACGATATTTTTCTCTCATTCTCGAGGCGCCATCCACGAGTCCTGGTCCTGAAAAAATTACCTGATTTAATTTCCTCTTCCAAGAATTGAACACCTGTAGTTTCCCACACGATGCCAGAATTTTTATTTACATTGCCCCACATTTATTCATGGAATGTATGGTTTTTTTAAAACTAATAATGAATCCCTCGTCACCCGAAATAGAATATATTTCAAATTATCGGGGTGAAAAGCGCACAAGCTTCGAGACGTGAACTACTCACACTTATTTTTTTATTTCTTGGACTACTGAGTCGTTGCATATGCTGATGATGATGTTGCATGAAAGCTCTCAATCGCGGAGAACCCCTACACATATGCTTCAGCTGCATCTCATTAAATATTTCTCTACTGCTGACGAATTGTGGAAACCCATTGATAGAAGACCTGTCGAGATTCTTGCGTGTACCTTATGTTGCCAATTTCGCTAGGTTGTACTGGGAAACGAGATCCGCATCATAATAAGTTATAGCCACGAATCCTTGTCGGGGGCACAACAGTTTTTCTTTTTTTTTTCACTTGAGGACGCAATTCTCCACACGAGTGGCGTTGACGATTGCGCAAGTTCCTTTGTATTACGCGCATTGTCGTACACTTCGGTTTTGAAGTTGAATCATTGAGAAGCTTCGTACCTGGGAGTCTCTCGGCGCTCGCTGCATCACACATACAATGTTTAATCATAGGGTAATTCGGCTCCATAAGGAGGAAGTTTCTTCCGGTTTATTGTAGAGGACGGAGCCGGGGAGTGTAGGCTCGAAATCAAGACGTGAAATGTGTTTTTCACTGCCGACTTCATCAGTAAGCGCTCTTAAATCCTTTTGAGGTACCATGCGGTAAAATTTTATATCGCGCGGGGCTCATTAGAGCCATAACGCTTCAATTCCCTCCACGTCAAATGCTACCTTCTTTCCATCACAGTAATCAAGGTTTTAATGCTTCTGCTGGAGTCCTCGGACAAAACCCAACCCATACATGTACCCAATAACGTGACCCGTCTGAGCAACCCAGACTAACTTCTCACACCTTGTACTGCAATCATCAAACTGTAGAAAACTGTTTAATGGGTAAGAGGCGAGCATGATTTCTTGAATTATGGACGTCGTGCGTGAGGATTTCGAATTAAGAATTTTTAGTATCCCCGAGATACAAATCTTAATACAATGCTTCGCTCTTGGAAATCCTTGAATGGTACTACGATATTTTTATCGTTGAAAAACGAGCGCTTATTTTTTTACAAATTTCGTATTTGTGTAACCTTGGAAAATATGACAGGCGAACGAACGAGATGAGCGAAGCTATCAAATCAACCGATTCTTGCTAGGTGGGGAAGAGAACTGAATATTGATTTCACTTATTTTGATTACACGAAAATGAATTGTCTGATTTTATGTGTTGTATCAAGGTACATGATGACAAGTTCTGGCTTTGATTAATGACCATGCCGTGAACCCGAAAGCGAAGCAAGTTTTGAAAAGTCACGGAAGAGTTTCCGCCATCAACGAGCATCACAAAGTTGCAATCGGAAGCGGCATTTTTTTGTTTCAAGTCTTTAAAACGTTTAAAGCTTCAGACAACTGCGATGATCGTTTGATGGGAGGTTTCTGATGAGCTTTCACACAAAGATACGCTACGCCAAAGCGATGAGGGTTGCTCGAACCACGAAGCTGTCGAGGACCCCCTGGTGCATGAATGGAAACCGAGGATGGAGCGTGGATGAATTTCCTGCTTCTTCATTCATGTTTCCGAATGTTCACAACGCGTACCTTTCACGTCACGACCGACGTCACCCGAGTGACACATATCGCAGATGCTTGACGACGTCCGGTGTGTGTCTCCGGTGAGCCGAGCTCATCGATCACCGCCGCGGGTGGATGCGCCAAGCGCCGTGTTGTCGCTTGTCGGCCCGGGAAGGGAAACTCGCTGAGGAGCAACCCACCGAATAACTTTCCTTTCTTGTATGTTTTTCGTTTTTTTTTTTCTTCCTGAATAAGAACCTTTTTTCAATCTAGTATGATGGAAATCAACTTAATTTTCAATTTTGTGAGGCTTATTAGCAGTCTTTATTAAGGGGGGGGGGGGGGCACTGCCTCTTACGGATTTCCCCGGACAAAGATATTTTATGAGTAAAACACCACAATCCGCCTGGGACTGTCTGGGAGCCTCTTTATAGAGTCTCCAAGAAGTTAATATTTATGAATGTCCCAAAAGAATCAGCAACTCAGCATCTTCTTCAAGAGAAATATACACACACACACACAAGCAACAATTCACACAATTTTCAGAGAATTGGTTCAAGCAGTGGAAGCTAAAAATGGGGATGAGATTATGAATGAGAATGGTCTGTTGATTTCAAGTTTTTGAGGATTTTATGCATTATTGAGGAAGGGTTGTGTTGAACTTTTTCTTGGTGAATATTGGGATTCTTTGCTGCTTTCTGATTGGTCATTTACGCCAAAATTGAAGACGATGTGCAGCATTGTTGTAAAAGTGTTGAAGGTTCAAGTTCTTTGGTGCTGGGCTCTCTACAAGCCCCAGCACTGGTTTCAGGGATGCAGGGCAGTTTATGAATACTGTATAATTATTGACGGGCGCGCGCCTCAGTCCCCAACACTTCGTTCCTGGAACGAACTGCTGCCTGTGAACAACATTGTTCTATTTATGATGCTAGCGCCACACAGGGACTCGTAACTTGAGCTGAAACCAAGTGTAGGACAGAGCGCAAACACGCTTCTTTGAATAAATACGCACTTATTGGCTTGAATCTGAAGACGACAAAAAACTCTTCGCCCTGAACTCAGGTTTAGCACAGGATCGAAGCTAGAAGCCTTAGTCACATGATACTCCGCCAGTTGGTAACTCGAGAGATGGCACATGAGCTCTGGCTTATCCTATCTTCGCCATGGTAGAATTGACAAAATCTTGAAATGTCTCAACAAAATTTTTTAAACTAATTGTAGCACTTTGACCACATGAAAGCGACACGAATACAAGAATTTCCCTCGTCAGACACTTGGATCGAGGATGCAGGCGATTCCGCTTCTGGAATGTGGTTCATAAGTTCATCCTCTGTGGAAAAAAAAAAAAAAAAACTTGCATTAAGTCAGATAGTCCGTGATTTGCTGCCGACGTAGCTGCGGGCTTTAAAAACATGTTTTGCTTGAGTCGGAAAATACATTGAAAAGCAAACTGAAAGCTATTAGAAAGTGGAATTTGCAATTTTTCTTGCCGAACTCTTAGAAAAAGGTTAGAATTTTATTCAAATTACTTGCGGTTCTTCATACTCGGAAGGTGGCGCAGGAAAACTGCAATCTCTCCTCCAAATTTGTTTAATTTTTGACAGAAGCTGACTTGAGCTGAAATTAGTTTCACTGATTTCTGCAACATTGGAAGAATTTGTGTGGCTTTCCCAACACTCCGCTGGTTTCTGCACTGTACTTGTCGTCATCGTGGGATGCATTGGCTTAAAGCTGTACTTCGGTTTCACAGTCAACTCGAGTTGCTTCATCCGTCACGTAAAATTTGATTTCTTATCCCACTATTTATATTTCATACATTCCTCACGTGCTCCTACTTTTCATTCGAATTTAATTGGTAACAAAAGTTGCTTTTTTTTTTCGTCGGCCAAATTCAAAGAAGTGTCGTTTGACTCTCTACGCTTCCGAATCTTTCATTATTAAAATTTTTTTGAATGAGTCTTGGATACTCGTGGTCAACTAAATCTTCCCGTACTAGTGTTGACCATTCTTTCGTCGGGATGTATAGCGGGTACAGTTGGTATCGCCAGTCCGCGTTTCTTCAACTAGACAGAAGCCTTGTAGTAAACCGATTAAAATCAGCGGTTCTCTGGTTCTCAGCCCTTAGATATTCATGATGTGTGCTGCTGCGATTGTAGGTGGTGTCTTCCTTTTCGTGCGTTTCTCAACCTTCTCGACTTTCCAATGATAACGACTTGAGGCATAATGAATGTGGACTCGTCCGGCAACGATACTCCGAAAGACCGAAGATATATTGTTTATACAACGAATATTATTGTAGAGAAGCTCCTTTGGCAGTGATAGAAAGTCTTCCTGAGCCATGCGGACAAAGTGACGCTGAGAACATCGCTGTACAAATAGAATCTTTGTGTAGGTAGTCCACCTAGACTCACCTCATGTTGCGTAAGATATACTGTACATGTGGTATGTATGTGGTACAGTACGTTAGTATTTCTCAACCTTTTTTAAAATTTCTATTCAAGTAAACTACAAGGTATGCATCAAATAATTTCGTAGTTTTCAAAGTACTGTAGTTTTAATGAGCTGGGACGGTCAATGTTATGCTCTCTTCAGAGAAACGACGTCATAAGGATCGCATAATATATTATGAGTTGTGTTTAAGCATCAATTGCGAAGCTATGTAAAACATAACATTTCTGTCAGAGAAATGAGGCGCATTGCTGTGCGGGATGCGTTCTTCTTGACAGCATCAAGTTCCGGAAGTTGAACAAGTGCGTAGAAAAAAAAATCTTTGTCATCCGTTTCTTTTTACGGCTATTCCTCGTCTTCTGTGCCTGTTTTCATCAGCCGCCGGCACTGGTGAGTCCAGTATCAGAGATAATTAGTGAGTTGCTGGTCTCTGAGCGCCAGTAATTTCGACGAGAAGCTTCCTTAATTTAGTCAATCATAGAAAAATTTCTCGGGAATCGCCAATAACTGCCTTTTTCTGAGGGTTGATCAGAGGTTGAAGTCACTTACCTGTATTTACTCGAGTACCACGCGCCCTTGAGTGGGACACGCACCAGGGTTTTTCAGTTGGGATTACAGTAAAATCCTATCCCACAGTAAGACGCGCACCCCATTCAGAGACTCTATATTTTAACCACAATATTTTAAAGCCCAAAATTTGAACTTCGACATGAATTGATGTTGAATCCCACTGATTTTCAATTACTGTATTTCCATTAAAATACAGGTTTTCCTGTTGTTAAACTTGGTCTAAAATGTCCCCTGCTTAGCAGCGAGTATAATGCTCACCAAAATTTCTATAACGTTTTGAAAAATGTATACCCTTATATGACGCGCACCCCCTTTTTCCTTGCAAATTTGAAAAAAATGTGCGCGTGGTACTCGATAAATACAATACAGTATGAAGTTCAGTCGAAGAATCGCAAGTATACTACTCTGCATGTACTCTTTGCTGGGGTTTTCCACTTCTTTTTGGAATACTGTATGCAGAATTTGGTGCTGCGCGATTTATTTCACAAATCCAATGCTAATTTTACAGTTAATATGAATCATTCTTTCTCCTATTAATTTTTTTTGCGAGACCGAGATTGCAGAGCCGTACGACGGAGTGTGAAACAATTTTGCTTTCGCTTGGTTCGTTCCTGTTTCGCAATAATCGCGTGTTCACTTCATCACTTGAACTTTGTCGCTTTCGAGCGTTTCCTTCAAGTCTGATGTCGCAAGGATTGGAGACCACGTTTTGCGCGATCTACATGATGATCTCAGTATATAATCTTGGGGCATATGACGTGAATTAAGCGCAGAATGTTCACGTTCTAGTTCCTCTCGATGAAACGGACAAAAAATGTTGCACGCGTAATTTTAATTGGGATGACGAATGAGAGATTGAATGCTGATTATCATACTGTACTGAAATGCAGGCTGAGAATCACTTCTGATCCAGAGACTTGCTTACCTGTTCCGCAATCACGTGTTGCTGCATCAAAATGAAGAAGTCATGTTTAGAACCTATCGCCATTGTGGATAACGGGAAATGATGCTTCTTGAAGCATCTGCTTCGTGTAGCAGATTAATTTTTTCCGTGGTTCTCGTATGCGGAATCAAATATTGCGAGGTTCGTCCAGGCGATCAACAACATTTAATTTTTGGGCTTGACACATTTTTTGTTTTGTTGGCTTCAGTCCTTCGAACTTGTTCTCAGGCGGAATTGTCTGTAACATCCAGTACGTTTACAGGCCTCAATTAAAAAATGTCTTGAGTTCTGGGTATCATATGTATGATTCAAAAGCGTTGCGCAACGATTTTGCTGATTTCCAAATCAATAGAGCGAAGGAAAAATTCTTCCTGTAACGCACACAGCCTACAGGGATTCATTTCAGACATGAAAACGAAGCTTGTGTTGGGATTTTCTTTGTTCGATTAAAAGCGAATGCACAATCTGTAGTTCGGAATAGGTTCCAGTTACCAACTCCGTAGTCCAGCTTTTTACTCTCCAGTCTAGTTAGTGGTATTTCGAACAATGCACTTCATCCTCCTGCGTGTAACTTTTGTTCATTTTGGGGCCAACAAATTATTGCGGTGAAACACGTCGGTGTTACTTTAGATTACCCTACTCTCGACAAAATGAAACGAATGAGGATGCATTTTTTCCGTTGAAATCTGGACTACAAAAGCTGATGAGCGGTGGGGTGAGGGACAGTCATTTCCTCGTCAGCAGAAAACCCCGCGTCGTAATGAAACGTCTGTCATCTTGTGACCTGAGTCGACCCGTGATACCGCGAAATACGGCATTGTGTTTCCTACATTTGATTTCGAAAGTTGAAGAAGGGGATTTCTTCTGGATGAATTTGGCTGAGAAGATATAAAGCAAAACTTTTTTCGGCTTCGCGGTATATAAAAAAAATTATTTTGCGAATCCTCGTTTTCATACGATGATTACCAAGCATATACGCATTTTCTGGCTGTCTTCACGCTACACCAGCTAAGGACTTCAACATTGAAAAGAATTTTCAAGTTTCTAACAATTTTTAACCCCAGTGAATTTCCCGCGCGGACGCATTTTCTGGAGTGTAAAATGTCAACTCTTTCGAGTGTATGCTAAGTTGCAGTTCTAAACGTGAGAGCACTCAATTACACTAGTATGAAAGTAAGCAGTTGTATGTCTTGGGGGGGAAAATCCAAGAAGGAAACTGGTTCACCAAAGATGTTTGAAAACAGCCAGACGTTTCTAGCTAAAAAAAAAAAGTTTCCCCGTTACGGTCTTCGCGTGTTTCTGAGCCCAAATCCAGGAGATTACACAGTTCATAATCAAAGGTCATTTGCAAGATATATTTTGTAGACTGGAGGATTCGTGCCCACGAAAATATTCAAGGTTTACCTTCTGAGTAACTCAAAGTAACAATCGGAAAAATAAAATTTTTGCCTCTCTTTTCCATTAAAATGTAATATTAATCGGTTATCAATTCCGTCGCGTGAAAATTTCGGGAGTCTCGTGAGCCAACGAGGTTCGCGAACACTGTTGTAAATAGCGAAGAACTTCGCTCTGGATAGAGCCTGTGGAACATTTGTGATGAGATTTAACTATCATGGGGAAACCGTCGTCTTGGTTTACCAGGCTAGTCAAGGTTGTGGGACCATTATTAAGAGTTGTAGAAAAAAAAATATATATATATACTATACACGCACTGCTGGTGACCCCGGCCGGAAAAGGTGAAATGTTTGTGCAATGCGGGCAGGTCAGAGCGCCGTTATTGGCCCAGGGTCCGTGTTCCACGTGATTCGGGCCGGTGAGCGATGCTGTGATGAAAAGCACAAATTCTTCGCGACTCCAACTTCCCCGGACCATCCGCAAAATGGGATTTCGTGAAGCAATCGCCGGCACGAAACTTTGCGCACGCCGCGATTCCTCTTGCAATTTAAAATGCATTTCTTGGGTTCCTGTCTGTCTCTTCTCATATCTCTCTCTCTCTCTCTCTCTCTCTCTCTCTCTCTCTCTCTCTCTCTCTCTTATGCTTGGTAATCATCGTATGAAAACGAGGATTCGCAAAATAATTTTTTTTATATACCGCGAAGCCGAAAAAAGTTTTGCTTTATATCTTCTCAGCCAAATTCATCCAGAAGAAATCCCCTTCTTTCTCTTTATATGCATAGATATACAATAGATTAAGTTCTTCGTTCTTCTGCAGAATTCGTCTGGCTCAGTCACAATTTTGCTCAGCTAACCAGCCGGCACTTCCTGGATGCTATTCGATTACTTTTTGAAGCCTGGACTACCTTTACTTCGAAGAGATAAATTATTGCGTAATATACGTACGTAGGTGGAGCGAAGCTGAAAAGAACTTGATAACTTGATCGTCCTCCTCGTCGTTGATGGGACAAAAATGATCCACTGTACAGTAAAATCTCGTTACAACGAATTTTCAAGTTTAACAAACTTTTTCAAATCCGGCAGAAGGCCGGAGTGCACATAGGGAAAGTATCGTTATGAAAAACTTCCCTATTCCAGCATAAAAAACTTTTTTGAAGTTTTTTTTATAGATTCTGAATACTGCATGTAGAAATGGAAGCAAAATCGTGTTTCACTAATTAAATTGAATACCGCATACAGAGTGATCCCGAAAATTTCAAACCAATTTTCATAAAACTAATGCTCTACAACAGGGGTGCCCAAGATACGGCCCGCGGGCCAGATCTGTCCCGCGGAGGCTTTTCATCTGGCCCGCAGAGCCAGCATGGAAAATCTCCACAAAAAATTAAGACACTGCTCAAAAAGGAAAAATTGCAAGTTTTTCAAGATGTCTTCAGCCTGCAATTTTGATTAGGAATTTTATTAGTGCTTCATAAATTCTGTTATGATTCCTTCTAACCAAAAAGAACAGTTTGCAATGCTTTGTGATGTCAGTCATTCTGTTTTTCAGATTAAAGGACAGGGTTTTGCAATTTTGTAATTCAAATCCTACCCCAGCATTTTTCTGTCATGTTTTTAATTTAATTGCATATCTTGATGAGGTCCTCAACTCTGTACACCACTTTTTTATATTGCACTTAATTTGCTTTTTTGGCTTTAGCATGATTCAGTTTGCAGATGTTGTGCTTTTGAAGTAAAATATTTAAAATGCTTAGCTATACACATTCCTTCTACAGTATTAGTTGTGTGCCATGGATTTATTGTGCTCTGCTATGATTTTAGGTGTATTAAAATGTATAACAATGAGCCAATAGAGGAAGAGAGGAAAGACAAAGTTGGTGTTTTAAAGAACCTAAAAAAACTTCTGGTTATGCTCATGGGATGATCATTCATGCCACTTCTTGACCAAGTAGTGCCATTTTTTGTTCACTTTCACACCTCCAATATTAGATATCAGAGAGAAACACAAGAGCATCTTTTTGAAAATCCCACCATCTCAGAATGTCTCATATTCTCTCTGCCTCAAAATGCCTCTGCCTTAAATTATCCCTGCTTCCAAAAGTTTCTGCCTCAAATCCTCCCTCTCTCCAAAAATGTCTGTCTCCAATTGGCCCTGTTTCAAAATGCCAGTCTGGATTTATCCTACATTCAAATGTGAATTCAACTGGCTTATTGATTGACAAAAACCTCATGAAAAATCCCCCACTATTACCTAAATTTGATGCCGGACACATATCTTGGTTTTGACTATCCCAAAAAGGCCATGAACATTTCATGTGTTGAGAGGTTGAATGAATGCTCCTTTGCATAAAGACCAAATTTTCAAATTCTTAAGATAAGGTTATACATGCTGTGAAATCATTATATATACACAACATTTTCTCCACATTAGTTACTTTCTGAAACATAGGCTTTTATTTTTGTTTCATCCAAAATTATTCTCAACATTTAAATTCAATCATAATTTTCAATTGCTTATTGCTTTTGGACTCTGGTTGAACCTTTTTGAAAAGTTTTGCAGATTGCATTCTATTATTCCATTAAGAAAAATCCAGTTATAAAATAATGAAGATACAAGTTGAACTATATCAGTAAAAATGAAGCCAAAAAGTTTGTAGATGAAAAAAGTCAGATAGCCAGATAATGAAAATCCTGAAATATTTATTGAACTTGATTATAGACTAGAACTTGATTGCATATCAATTAGAATAGTTGAAAGTTGAACCATCCCAGAAATTCATGAATTATGCAATGTACTGGACAAGATTTCTTCCTTTTTTCCATTATTGTGGCCCGCATAATGCTCTTCTACTTCAATGTGGCCCTTGGCCACTTCTGAGTTGGGCACCACTGCTCTACAATATATAAAAAGCGAGTCGAGTGAAAGTAAAATATAGTGACCTTGCGTGGTATCGATTTTTCATCTGTTAAATTATAGTAATGTTGTATTAATGTTATCTGGGTGGGGGCGGGGGATGGAGGATCTACCTCGAATCACATGGAACAAAAAATACTGCGGGCTCAAGACATAAATACTGTATAATTAAAAGGCCAGAATCTGAAGTGAACCTTCGTTGGAGTCCACTTTCAGTTTTTTGGCCATTCCTGTGAGTTTGAAATGCAGCACTGCGTTGTTGTTTGAAAAAGCGGTCAACATATTTTTCTGAGACGCTCATGTGCACTTCGATGCTTTCAGCGGAAAATCAAATGATATTTCTTTCTCGATTTCGAGAATCAGGAAACAGATTTCACGCTCACATCGGAAATTTTTGCGGGTTTCTCGATCGATCAGCGTTGCGTTGAGCCGAGTTGCGGACTCTAATACTGTATCCTCTAAAATATTTAGGAACGTGACAGGGTTGGTGCCGTTGACTTGCTGGAAGTGTCGTCGCCGACGACAAGAACGCAAGGAGCTCATCATGGAGATCGTGGAAACTGAGATGAAATACGGACGGGATTTGCAAATAATCCACGAAGAATTCTACCGACCCATGCTCGTGGCGGGTCTTCTGACCGCCGAACAACTGGCCGGAGTCTTCCTCAACTTGCCCGAGTTGCGGGACTGGAACCGACGCTTCACAGATCGGCTTCGGGACGCCTTGGAAATCGCACTGGAACACGGCGACGAAGACCTTCTCACCGTCAACCTCGGGGCCTTGTTCCGCGAGGCCGCGCCGATGTTGCACGCGTTTGAGACCTATTGTTTGCGACAGGTATGTGCATCACTAGCTTCTATGTTCAGTGTCACCCCGCACTACGAACCCCCAGTAGAACAGATGTTCCGCTTAGCAAAAATTTTTTTTTTGTTTGGAAAATCCTTTTTTTTCACCCCTTTAGAACAAACAAATTTTGTACTACAAACAAGGGTGCATTCACACCATTCCTCGTAGTACAAACAAGTTTGTATAATGAACAAGTGTTGTTTGCACTGTGAACAGCAATTTTTTTTACTTCTCCGCTGGTATTATATACTGCGGTGTTATATAATACTGCGGTATATATAGCGTTGCAATGCTGTGATTGGCCAGAGCAGGAACACTCTGGCCAGAGTGGGAATTGCAGTATTTTATAATACCGCAATATATAAAACCGTCTGTTCCGGCGCTCATTGCAAGGCAGATCTGGTATGAAATTAGTTAAAACTACTGTATAAGACACAACTATTTTTTTCCCCTTAAAAAAGTCAACTTTTTGGTTTTGTGGAAAAATTAAACAATTTCCCATACAAGTCTATGGGAAATCGTGTTTTGCCCAACAAACGTAGCTCTGGAACAAATTATGTTTGTAGTGCAGGATACCACTGTATACAGTACCCAGTACCCCCCAAAAATAAGAGCTGCATTACAGTTGAACCTCCATAACTGGAACCTCCCCAAGTCTAATACCTCCTCAATAAGTCAAATTCTTTTTCAAGTCTCGGTCTGAATTCCCTTATAGAAACAAAGCATTAAAAACTTATTCAACTTGAAGGCTTTCATGCTACTTGAACCTCCATATAACTCAATATTTGGAGGCCTACTGGCTACAGTATTATTTTCTTTAAACAAGACAGAGAAAATCAATAAAAAGTACTTTATCTGGCTTCAAAGGAAGGGAACGACTAATTGGACAAATGAACCCCTGCCTCCAAGTTCAGCATCCTGTCGACTCATTCAAGTAACAATGTAATGCCTAGAATATCATAATTTACAATTTCTTGCAATTTTTGTAGCCTCCTGCAACAGGAATACTTGTTTCCTTGACTCTAAACCTCCGTAACTCAAAACCGCCGTAAGTCATTTTTTGTTGTTGCTGCTTTCTTTAAATAACGACTTGTACGCATAATCCCCCTCCCCCCAATGGAGGAGAGGGAACATGATAAGTGCAGATTTCATATTCCCAAATAAACAGATGAACAGAGCCTCTATACCTGGAAGATATTAGAAGCAAGATTTTAGAAGTTTAGGTTAAACTCAATCTTGGTACTAACAGAAAATGTTGGACTCGCTTTAACGAAAAGTTTTTAAAATGAGAACTATGGAAGTTTTTTAATCGTGCTCAATTCGTCAAACTTCTATTTTTTATTATGCTTCTTTTGGAAAATTTTAACTTTTCATCTACTAAAAATGGGATGCACGTCGCACTTGGGAATAGGATGTATCAAAATTTTGGTGCATGTCTTACTTGATGAGGGCGTGTGGTACTTGAGTAAATATGGTAATATTCGGTAATATTGATTTGTGGATACAGTAATTGGATACATGAGTGCCTCATACAACTAACATAATTTAATCCAATTTGTGTTTTGTTGAATGAGGCGTTTGTTATATGGGTCAATAGTAGCTCATAAAATGAACTGTAATGTTCCAACATGTTTTTGTTATATGGGGAATTTTTACATTGATGGAGAAAATCCCGTGCACGTTTATATGCAGAAAGTACTCCAGTTTTTCTATTAAAAAAAACTTTATGACGGAAACACTCAAATAGACCGTTTTTCGGATCCGGGTTGCGGAGAAGGGCTGTTTCAGTCAAGGGCAATCATAAACTGAATATATCTTGGAATCATTTCATGGCATGTTCCGTCGAATCACCACAGCAACCGTATTCGCCCTGTTCGAGGATACTCGCTTTTCCGTAAAGGAAAAATACACCGTTCGAAATACTGAACTGACGTTGACAAAGTAGTTACAGAAGCTAAAAATTTTGAAACCGTACTGCAGCTCTGGGAGAAACCCCGGTATGCTGTGGGAAGCTCACATCATCCGCGCGTGAGCGGGGGAATGCGTGGTTATACACAGTACAGAGAATAATTGTGGACGCATTGCACGTGTCCTTATAATAAATCATCGGACGCACGAAGCAGGAACTTGATGGGAACCGTCTTTGCAGTTCATTGGGTCGAGATTCAAATGCAAATCCGAAACTTGTTGAATTCCTAACTGAACGGATTCCATGAAAAGTAGCCCACGCTCCGTGGAATATCAGTCAAATGCAACCAGCGGTTGTTTCGAATGGGTTGCCTTTGATGAAGCTGTCGCCTTTTCTCGGGACGCCAGATAAATTCACGCGACATTATGTTATGGGAAATAAAGATATTCGAATGGATCCGGTGCTTCGTTTCAATGATTAGTTTTTTCTTTGGCACGTGTGGTCATGCCCAGAAAAAGTCCGTTCGGGTGGTTTCGCCAGTTTTGGCGCTTGAGTTACGAAGTCTTGCGTAATCATTGCCACTGCGCAAGAGATTTAATAATTTCGATGTTGAAAAATTGCGAGTGTCTTCGTCTGCGAGAGGCACCCTTTTGTGTTTCTTGCGAAGAACGAGTAGCGAACCGAGGGAAAGACGATGTACGAGGGCTGGTTCATAAGTTTTTCCCAGTCTTCTATTCCCCGTCGTTCAAGATGCACAAAGCTTGGCGGCAGAAGTTTGTCAACTTATTTTTGGGTAGTACTCAATAATTTCTTGGCCACTATTTTAATTCGTGCTGGTGTATGAGTTGCAATGGAGAGAACACAGAAATTTTGATGCGCATCGTCCCAACTGAAACGAAGGTTCACCAGTCACCCTTTTCTCTTTCATTATTCATGAGCTGGTCTAAATTTGTCAAAATACTACAAACAAATTTAAAATTACTACCATTAAAATGCCGAAAACCATTCCAAAAAGAATTTTCACTTTTTGGCCATTGTGTTGAGACATTTGTGTGTAGGGATTGTCACAAAATAGGATGCCGATGATCCGTGAGCCAGACTTCTTTCACTTCTAGACTGCCATTTTTGCCCAGTCTTGGTATTGATCTCAGATATCTTGATAACCAAAGAACTGCTTGGAGGAATTATTTTTTTAGCCTGGTTTCGATCGATTGTTTCAGAAGTTGAAAACTTAATTAATTTTCAGACAGTCGCACATGAAGAATTTTCAAATGGAGAATCTTTCGACAAGAGGAACTGAAATGATGTAAACAAAGGCTTTTGTTTGCGTCCGAAAATATCTCTGTTGAATTGTAGTACCGTACTGTACTTGAAGTTGCGGATAGGACTTATTACACAGCCCTCGTGCTCGTACTTCCACCAGCTCATACAGTGTTTGCGGGGTATTGTGATCTACCAACGCTGATTTATGACATCTCATTCACTTGGTACCTATAGGGGACAGCCAGCGTCTTGCTCAACAGTCTGGAGAAGGAGAAAGAACTGCTGAGAATCTTCCTCAAGGTGTCGCAAATGGAGAACACCCTGCTGCGGAGGATGGACTTGTCGTCATTCCTCATGGTGAGTGCGGCTTCAATCATGTTTCCTTCTGACTCAGGCCTGAGCCACGTCAGTCCATTTACGATCCCCGGGGGCGGCAATTAGGCGCGTGCAGTGCTGGTGCGCCGCGGAAAAGAGAAAAAAAGTAATAATTAGATCACCCATCGCGAAGTTCTGAAGCATCCCGATTGCATGCCGTCGATGGACCAGTTCGGGATGAGGACAATCTCTGCAGCTATAACGACTGCGGAGAAGTGAATCCAAGGACCGATTTGATAGCATGGTCGGTTATCGGTCACGGGAAATTCGTCCAATTAACCTGGTTTCCGCCCGCGCCGTGCTCCGTGGAAATCCATCAGAGCTTGTATAAGGCCCACCCCCGGGTTGAACGCGTCTTTTCCGTTACGTATTTCGTCTTAATGACTGCTTCGGATCATTTCCGGTTGTAAAATGTCTCGCCTAGTCCAGTCCCCGACTATGCTTCGCGGTTTATGTCGTGCGGCTCGGGAGTTCAGGCCTCGTATTTTCCTTGTCCTGACGTTTGATTGCATTCACCCGGCATCTGCATGCATGTCAAGCTGTCTCCACCTCTGCCTTGCGTTCAACCGAGTGCTTCCTCAAGTCATCGACCCACATTTTTTAAAATTCACCGAAAAATACAGCTTATGATTTAAAAAATTAAATTTTGTTGATCGTATGCAGTTACATTGAAGGCTTCAAAGCCCATCAATCGGTTATTCTCTCGCGATAAACCCAAATTATTACCTTTTTACTCGAGTATGACCCTCACGTCAGTTCTTTTTGGCATGAAGTTTACCCAAAAATGAATCCCCGCTTGTGACGCGCGCCCCAGTTTTACATGGTTGAAAAGCGGATTTTTATTCAAAATTATAATGCTGAACAGCATAATCTCATACAAATATTAAAAGGTAGGTAAATCATTTTAACTGAATTTGAGGAAAACAAAATTCCTTGTTCATTATTCGCACCGACAAAAGTAGACTTATGGCTACTACCACTAATTTCCTTTTTTTTTGCCTCAGAAAATTTAGACTGCACCCGCATACCACGCGTACCCCCCTCCCCTTTTCTGCCTTGATTTTGCAGAAAAAAAGTGCGCGTCAAACTCGAGCAAATACGGGCATGTTGTAAATCTTCTTAAGGTGAAGGAATCAGACTCCTAAAATAACTGACTCGTGCAGTTCGACTTGCCTTGCCACGAATTTTTTTTAGTCCCGGCAGGCCTTCTGTCAATGTTTGAAAATTTCCTCTAAAACGGTATTTTCCTCACAATGATCCATTCTCTTTCACCATTAGTACAGTAGTTTAGTATAAAGAGAAAGTACACCACTGCGTACCTTGTTATAGTGATGACCAGTGGCATGAAGTGGGACGCTGGAAATTCGCTTCATTACCTGCCAATCCCATTTCACGACAATACCTAAGAAAATTACTGTATTTTTGGATGTGCAAATTCAATTACTGCAGTTGAGACGGCATTTTTAAACTTCCTGAAGCTGGGCTTTCATGGCATTATTTGTCATTGCACTTTTAAAGCATGTATTATTTTTGTAATATTAATTTCTCTGCACGTTTTCCTGTCGCGGACAATGCAGAAATACTATGCAAATGTTCAATTTGAAATTACCCTTGAAATACTGTATCTAACTGCAATAAATTCAAATCACCTCGTCCCTCGAAAGTTCCCGACAGTCCTCCACCAGTCCGCAACCTCAAAACAAGTGTGTTGTCTGATTTTCCGTTATGTATACAGTACGAGTATCTCTCCGAATCGATTTGCCTGCATAAAGTTTCTTCCTTCGGATTTTTATAGCCCAAAAAGACTTCCTTTGACTGCCATGATGTTCTACTTCAGAGGATTATTCTTTGTTCCTTCAAGTGTCTTAAAACGATACCATCTGCTTTATTTAATCAAGATTACGGTACTTGCCTCACATGATTCAAGTTTCCACCGAATCGTCTGTCAACTCTTTTGATTGTCTAAAAACAAGTATTTCTTCAATTTGTTGTCCAGACTGGCATGTACAGTAGTTATCTTTAATTATGAAAATATGTTACTCTTTGGACAAAAAAGCTCGAAAAGAAGGATTCTTGGGGGTTTTTTCGTATTGATTCAGTGATCAGAAAACGAGGATGCGAAAAAACATCGATAGGTAGAGAAAATCGTCCTGTCTTGTTTTCTGGGTCCAGATAGGCATCGATGCTAGGGTTTCGTGCCCGGTGGTCGAATGCGCGAGGGACACGGGCAGAGAAGCTCGGAAATTCGGCGATCGCCTCGATCGCCAAAACTTTCGAACCTCCGGAATGTGTCACATTCCTCGTCCTCGCAAAGAAGTGCGATGGTGTTAGCTGACAGAATTTGCAAATGCCTCGAGAGTCGTGGTCCCCGTCGGTGTTGTACACGCACCTCGCAAGACTCCTTTTTATCTCCTCCCGATCCATGAGACTTTCACGGTACGTGGCCCACAAAACCCGACAGTGCTGCAATTTCTCTGCTCACTTGAGGTTTGCGTTGAGCCGGAGAAAAATCGATTGCGAGATGATTATTCCAAAACTACTGAGATCCGTGCACAGGACTACGTTTGACTGCTTTCACGTCCATGGAATCGAAAAGTTTTCGGCGCTTTCTTAGATGCAGCAGTAAATCCTTCCTTTTTTATTACGACGAAGAGAAAGCTAACAGTTGAATACGACACGCTCTTAGCGACTGCTTATCAAACTTTTACTTTTGCCAAAGAAAGTGTCCAGCAGAGAGCCGAATCGGCGAACCTTTCGAGCAGCCAGGTTTGCAAAAGGAAAAGGATTGAAGCATCAGCGTAAACAAATTTTCGAGTAAATGGGAACTCTCCGAATGATGACCAAACTGACCAGGAAAATAAATTTTATGTGTCCTCGATTCCTTCACTCTTCACTTTGATACGATTATTTTTTTTGCGCTTCCGATTTACTATAAAACTCTATATCATTTACGCGTTGTCCTTATTTTTTAAAATCTGGAGTCCTGCAATATTCTTCACAAGAATATAAAGTACAGTACTGTAAAAAAGACGAATAAATGCTTGCCAACGTGTCTTTTTTCGTACCAAATTCACATTTTGATTTTCATTTACTGTACTTTCAAAATACCTCAGCGCTCGATGGGTCAACATTTTCAAAATTTCATAAGTTTTGAACGAAAGTATATTCGTTATATCGTCTATGCTTGTTCTCAAACGCGAATACTGTACGGCACAGTACTGTACAAGATGATGCTTGCTACTCTTTTAGGATTTTTCTTCAATCTAATTTTTCCCGTCTTGAGTTTATCCAGAGTAGCATGATTATGTTATTGTGAATTCGACTGCTTATCGTAAATTTGATTCTTGGTCGCTCATCAAATGGCGTGGGACGAAATCCCCGCGTTGGTCGCACAAGGCGAGGGTACAGTACTATTTTTCTTTTGATCCTGTCACGGCTAAACCACGGACGTCTTACTTTTTTTCAAGCTTCCAAAAGGAAAAGTAAAACGAAGAAACTTTGAATCATTACGAACATGTTTATGCGCTGGGATTTCCTGGATTGGTTGGAATGTGCGACGTCATGCTTGCACGGCTTGTCCGTGATGTGCCGATTCACTTCCTGGCCTAATTGAACTGATGAAATATTGCGAGAAGCGCTAAAAAATGCGAGCTGTCGTACAATTTTTAATCAAGCCAACATCAGCGAAATGATTAACCGTCTTGATTGATTCTAGTCATTTTCAAACTTCAGTGATAAATTAGGAACCAATCCAAATTTTCGGATCTCTTCGATATGAACAATCCCAATACCGTACTGCGTTACCTAAATCGTCTGGAAAGGGGAAGAGCATTATTTGTTCTTGCGATCCAAATTCTCCGGTCCGTGAGAGAAATTATTTTTTTATTCCGGAGGATGACCCACATTTTTGCATGAATGAAAAAAAAAACATTAAAAATCAATACGCTAAGCCGAAGAAAAATCTGCATCGTATCTGAAGCTTATTCGACAAACACGAACATCTATATTTGCCCAATCCATCGTCCGCGCAAAAGCATACGCTTGAAATATATGCGCGCACATTTTACCTACACGGATGGGAATGGCCATCGCCTCGCCTCGGGTCTAACGAGTACTGTACTGTGTATCTAATAAGTCTGATAAGTTGCTTTTTCTCAGATTAAAATAAAATTATGCAGGAAACTGACATTTGCGACCACTCAGCATCGGAAATACTATCTGTACATGAGTACTCAACTGTACAATAAATATGATGCTTACTTTCATAGGTTCCTGTGCAGCGCGTCACGAAGTATCCCTTGCTGCTCGGAAGGCTATACAAAGTTACACCTCATCGACTGGAAGGAAGGGAAGCTATCAGAGAGGCTCAAAAGAAAATAGAAGCACATCTGGAACACATCAATGCGGTAAGTAAAAAACGTCTTCTTGCATTTGAAGATCTGAAGAATAAGTTACTGACGCGCGGCTTCAAGGCCAACCTTGAGCTACCTGAGTCTGAATTTAGTCCATAAATATATCCTGTAAACTGAAAATGACTCAACGATACTCGACGCGTCTTTCCATGACGGCATATTACTTACCAAGCCCTTCATCTTCATACTATTCAACGGATAGAGGTCTTGCATTTACGCTTGCGATTCGGTCAATATGATGCAATTTCGTCGAATTTTGATCGGAAATTCGAAGTACGGCTCCTTCTGCTAGGTTTATTCAAACTTTAAGACGCGAATACGCTTTGTGTAACCTGAATCGCAGAATATCCTTAGAATATTTCCAAACGATAAGGGCGATTCACGATGCGCAAAATTCTCGCTGATTTAATCGGGAAGATGAATGCTGCGAAGGGATGGAATTCGCCTTGTCAGGCTTAACTGCGGGGATTCCCTACAAAACCGTTTCTCTTCCGTCTATATACGATCACTCAACTGCGCGACATGGATTTTTCCCAAACTAGTCCATCCTGCGATCCAGTCGCGGGATCACTGTCGAAAATTTTCAAAGTCGAACCCAGTGTGCCGCGTTCATCCTTCTGTGAAAAAAAAATTATTTACAAAAACGGATTGAAATTATGGTAACGCTGAGGGAAGTAGACCTTGTGCGGTGCTTGGAGAATCGCAGTGATAATGGCTGTCGTCAACAGGAGGCGAAAGAAATCGGAACAACGAAGCTCTGGCGTAGGATTTCCATCATCAGCGCCTCTAGTTCCGTGCGGCGCTTGAACATTTTGGAAACTGACCAAGTCGGCAACATCCGACTGCGCAAAGTAAGTGTTTTTTTTTTTTTTTTTTTTTCTTTACGGAAAGAAAGACAAGTTGTGCAAATTTGCATTCTGAAGAAAGCAGTACTAGGTCATAGTGATGGTAACAGAGGTAAATGACCTGATGCATTGAGGTGAAAAAGTCATGCAGAGCAAACGGTCCTTGAGATTTCTTTAGCGGCACTTCGGCGAACAATGCCTGAAGATTCTCATGTTCTTGACCCATGCAGATTTTTTTTTACTTGTTACGTCTCTTTTTTTCAGCAGTATAATGGGATGATGACTCCTTATGAAGTTTCAACATGAACAAACCCAGATCTTGTTAACATGATTCACGCATTTGAGCATGGAGGCGTGCTTCATGCTGAATAATGCGCATGGTTATTATTACTTGAAATAATTACAATTTTCTCAGCGCGTCACGTAATAAATTACTGCATCTGTTGAAAGATTCAGATCCAACCGATCGAGTGACTTCATTGAACGATTTCATCACCCGAACATAAGACGGCTTCATGAAAAACATGCTCCCACTGAAAAAATCCACACTTTTCATTCAGTGATCTCAGTGTGAAAGAAGCTTTGAAATTTTTTCCATAGTCTCAAATGTAGTCCTTTGTTTCCCAAGCTTCTCAATCACCATTTCCCAAGCCACAATGAGACCGATAACAAAACTCGAAGGCAGGTACTGTTTATTTACTGATAATTTTTATCAATTACAACCAACGCCTCGCTCACCAATCGAAATTTCAAAGAAACCCTTAGATCCAGTGTATGTTTTGACAAAAAAATCGGTAAATCCATTTTTCGTGAATATAAAGTTATAGGATTGAAGAAAACGTCTCAAAGGAAAATTAAAAATGATTTGAAATACAGCGTGCCTTCAATTTTCGTTACGCATGCAAGTATGAGGCAGATAAACCTTGATTATTCCTTCATCAGAAAGTCGGTGTGTGATTTTCAACTTTCTGCGTTTTGTCCCTTTTGAATCTAGACAATCAAAAACGAAGTGCTTAATGCCAAATTTAATTTAAAAATTACTCGGTTGAAATTACGCCCCTCTTCATTCGTCCATCGATCCTCGATGACTTCAAATGAAATGGAACGTCAAACCCTCACACGACCCGTAAAAATAATGAAGCAATCCTCGTGCGTGTTCCATATAGGAAAACATTTCGATTGAAGATGTCTATTCATATTCGTTCTGACAAAAATCATGTGCACGTTTTCCTTATAGCTCGCCCTGGATATCCTGGAATGGAGCGCAGAAAACGTGTGTTTCGCGATGGAGGGTCGCTTGTCTTTCACTCAAGCAGGAGACAACATGTGGACTCGCCGAGGAAAAAATGTTAAGCTTACACCAACTTACGCTTTGTTGGTCATCCGAGGGAACGTAAGTGCTTGAGCATATTGAGATATGTTCTTAGAGTAAATACAGTGTAATTCTCCCCAAGGTTCTCAAATAATACGCATTTAGTCTTGGCCCATTCTTGGTTCAATAATGTTGGTCATTTCGAGTGCCCCGAATATAGCGACGAGAGCTACAACTGTTACTGATGAAATCTCTGCAAATAATTGCCTTCCCTTCCGAGGAAACGGAAATTCACGATTTTCGGTGACACACTGATTTTCCCCCCTATAATTTATGCGTGCTCATGTGCTGTTGGTGAGCGTCGGTGAGCCTTCTCAACAAAAAGATGAATTTTAGATCCGTTTTTGCATGTACGTATATACGACATACTTTTTTGCAACCGTCGTTCTATCTGGAAAAAATCAGCTAAAGTGGATTTCAATTTTTTCGTGTTGATTTTGTTCATACTACAGTAGTTTCTTGCCACTCCAATTGAGAAGACATGAAATTAAAACAAGTATGCAGGTGGACTTTCTTTTTATAACGATTTTCTTCGTATAACGATTTTTTCCCCGAAGAGTTCTCGTCCCATGTTATAGAGGCTCTCCAGCCACAACAAAATTCTCTCTACAGCGAATTTTTCTGGTCCCTTGAATCTCGTTGTAGAGGGTGTCTACATGAACCTGTATATAAATGGGGTCGGAAAATTTTGGAGGCTTTTGGTCTGATTCTAAAAGTTCTATAGACTATATCGAGTAAGATATTGCCACTCGAGACGCCAACGAACCCTCTCCGCCAAACATTTTGGCAGAATTCTTCAATCGAAAAGTGTTAATGGGTGTTCGCGATGTATGAAAATGTAAACTCCGTAATATAAGGGTTCTCCTCGACGAATTGTTTTCTGGTACCTTGAATTTTGTTCTATAGAGAGAGTCCGCTTGCATCAGCAGCTCGAATAAAATTAATCCTCTGCGTACATATAATCATTCTGTGCATCGGGTTAGCATAGTCTACCTTCATGCAATTTCACGTCATGATACCAAAATTAATGAATTTTTTGTTTCTTTATTGATTTTTGCCACAGTTGACCAGCCAGTACAATCCAGCAGATGCGGACGGCGACGTGCTTTTCTTTGCGAGACGAAAAGGCATCGAACAAGCTGCGCTTTTGCTCGCAAGAGAGCGGAATTCTCGCTACGCCCTGATCAGAGTAAAAATACTGACACGTTTCTTTCCAGTCGAACTTGGTGAACTAATTAAAAGATGCTTTTGCAGGATCCACTGATGCTTGATAAGTGTATCGTATCATCTGACACGGAAGTTGAGGGGTATTTTGAAGTCCACGACCATTCAACCAAAGATACCTTGTACTTCAAGGTACGATTCCTTTTTTTATAGGAGCATGTACAACCCCAGTGAATCTCCCTTTTGCAAATAAGGCAATTGAATTTTCTGCGTGTGCATGAGCCAAGTTTCCTTCAAAGTTCTTCGTGGACGAGGAGTTACTTACTACCTGCAGAATATTTTCTGTTGCATATACAGTATATTTTTTTATTTTATGCCGTTCATCATCTTGATCTTGCGGTATGCTTCATTTTTTCTGAGTTTTATTTATGCTCCACGCCCGATTTATTTAACGTGTTGATAACGCAATGTGAGCTCGATTTCGCAAAAACTGATTTCTTGTTCGAGAAAGAAAATTCCTGTATTTTGTGCCGAAGAGGCAAGCCAAAATGGTTCGTGTTCTTAAAACCAGTTACATGTACACCAAGTTCGAGATAATCAAAAATTCAAGTCAACATCCTCGTCTTTATCAGTGTGATACGTCAAGCCATTCCCATTATGCATTATTCTGCTGCATAATCTCTGTAATTTTCAATTGTCTGTGATTTTGATAAATCCGGAAGATGGTACCTATTGACGAACCCGCGAACAATTGAGTTGGGGGATTTTTTAATGAATGTGTACGAAGTTGACGCTGTTCTTGTCCCCGAGGTGCCGTCTTCCGGATCACGGAAATTTATAGAAAATGTTAATGTTTTTGTACTACGATAACCTGTGGTGATTAAGATGAGTCGGATAAATCCTGGGTGTTTGCCTTGAAATTGATATACCGATGACAGTTTAAAGAAAATTTTCTGGTATATTTGCATTCAAGAATTTTTGCTTGAATTTCTGTATATGCGTATACACATTTGTGCAATAAATCTTGGCATTTCTTGACGACAGAAATCATTTCATTAGCCGTTAAATGCCGTAATCCATTCCAGCGACAATAATAAGTCAATTGTACAAGAAGTCTGAAATAACCGAGGAATGTAGAATTTTATAGATTGATTGTTTGGTTCAAGATCCCTGAGTACATTAACTGAGTAAAGCTGTTTGGGATGATTAATCCATTCTAGATCCGTTGAAAATGTTCTTCACGAATTCCTGAATAAATCAAAACTACAGTATTTTGAAATATTTCAACGACGGAAAATAAACACGCTTTGAAATCGAGGAAAATGCTTAATGCAGTCAATAATATAAGAAACTTCGACGTACCATAACTGAAGTGATCTTTGCATCCACATTTCCGACGGCAACTTAATTTTTTTGGGAAATTCATTTTCATGCTTTCCTGTATCCAAAGAGAGGCCCGCTTTCGATAGCAAAATTCAAATGCAACTCGTGTTAACTCCGCGAAAGATAAATTAGGCATCAAGGTGTTCATTATTGAAAGGGTTACCCTTGTAATGTACTTGTATTTAATGAAAAAATTATCGATCAGGTGGAGAGACATTTTATAGCAATCACTTTCATGTGATTCATCAGCATTTTTCGACCGGTGTTCCGCGTAGTTTCCAGCATGATGAGGAGAGAAAAAAATCGGAGCTTTTGCGCATGGTCAGGACGATTTGACTGAGTCATGACGAATGCGCGAATACGGTTTGAAGACCCGGAAGAGCCCGAATGATTATTTATTTTTCAAACAACGTCGCACGTTGCTCTGATTTTCTTTCCAGGCTGAGTCGCAGAGCTCGTCTTCCATGTGGTTCCGTGTTCTCCAGTACCACTGCCACAGCCTGGGCAATTGGCGGCGGAGGCGGAACGCCCTGGCGAACATCATGATCGACGGGATGGGGATCGACAAAAGCCATTGACTGACGCTGTGATGAATGTGACGACCGACCACGACGTGACCAACGACGGACTACCGCACACCAACTAATTTCACGCCAGGAAGGCAACAATCGAACAGAACTGCATGAGGTCCGCGCATTCATTATATCAATATTACTTGTTGCTTTGTGCTTCCAGTGGGTATCCTTTTCTTCGTTGCGTTTCGGTACATTTCACGCTAACATATTTATAATGAATGTTTCTCCGCTGTGTTTTTGAGAGTAAAAGTGCTTCTGCGCTCGTTATTCATATCGTGCTCTGTTATTAATTTATATTCGTGACGCAGCGATTTTTCCCTGACAGCTGGACGAGGATATTGAACCTTCAAGATTTTCGAGACCTTGGAGTTCATGAAGCTTTGGTAATTAATTTCATTCGATTTTTCCTGGCGATTGAACGAGTTCTTTCAACCCTTCTGTCTGGTGCCGAGTCTGGGGAACACTTTATTCTGTGTACAAAAAGGGTGCCGCACCATACGTCTGAGCCTAGGGGGCCACATCAAAGCACAAGACGAATTTATAGTGAATGCAAGTAATAAGCACTGAATTTGAAGCATCGATGCTCTGACTGCAATCTTGAAGGGTTTCCAAAATTTTATTGTGCAGTGAGTAATTTTAAAATCTAAATACAGTACTAAATACCAAGGTAGTGCAATTATACTTATGTAACGTCCATAATCCATTCCAACTCAAGCGAGGGACGCTATCCGAAGCAGGCATTCAACAAGATCGTATAAGCGTTTCAAAACAATCACAGGCAAAACTAATTAAATTCGGCTGTAGCTATAGCCGTTGTATGGAACAGGTCGTTATAGAAGGAAAACATGGCGAAAGCTGATTAGCCAGGGTACTCATGAGTCATGAGTATCATGACATATTTTCCTTCTCAATATGGAGTCATCTCAAATTTAACGCCTTCGTCATCTGGGTGTAGGAATGGTCCTACAGTATACTGTACTAGCAGTGGTACGGGATGATCAGGTTAGAGATGAAATTTTAAAGACCAAACTGTCAGAATTTGTGACTGCTCCAGTCTTATACTTCTCTTTTTCACTTCACGCGTATGCCTTTTTAGTTCCTATGTAATTTGATAATCACAGCGGAATATCCTCAAAATACAGCCGCACAGGGGAAAAAATACAAGTGCGTGGAAGTTGGCACAGTTGACCTTGAGCGGGAAGAAAAGTTCTTGCAGAATGGCAAAACCGACGCTGGAGCAAAGGCTGAAGAGAACGCGAGTTCCAAAGTCCGACCACGGCATTACCGCGCATATCAGATCGACGTTCCTTACCTCTGGCGATGAGATTTTCCGGCGAGATTCGATCCCTTGGATCCTGCCCCACACAGCGGGAACCCTTTACATGATGGAAGAGGAAATAAAAACATCACAAAATGTTTCGTTTCTTTGTCTTGATTTTTATCGTTTGTGAAGACTCAGAATCAGGGTGCGCTCATCATCAGTTCGTCATCGGTCTGGCTGTCGGACGCCAAAATGTCGGCGGCTGTTCGTAGTCAATTTTTCCCTCAGCATGAAATCGTCGATTTTTTTAAACATATCCTCCCTTTTAAAGTCAGTGTTATTTCACAAGAAAATTATTCGCATTTCCGCATGCTAAATATTTTCGAATGCACATGCCACACTGCTGGGAAGATAATAAATGTTATGAAGAAGAAAGGAGACATGTGTACGAGCCGCAAAAAATTTAAAAATTTTGGAAAGCAAATTCGCCCGATGCGTGCATTAATCAATGGTTGCATTTCGTTTTTGAAATACAGTATAACGAATGAATGATGTAGAAGTTATCTTATGGGCATTACCGAAATTGCATGCAAAAGGCGGAAATGCCCGTCAAAAACTACAAAATTGCCTGGATCGGAAATCTCGAAGTGCTTTCCTATAGCGGGATTTTTTCGGCCTTGTTTTCCGCACAGGACCTAATACTGTATAGGGTAAATGGATAATTTTTTAATAATTTTTGCATAAACTCTAACGCAGTATCTCAAAAAATGAGCCACACAAGAAATGTTCAGCCTTACTTGTTGAGGGGAAAAGTGCGACCTAAATAATGTAATTGAATCAAAAAGTTAGCGTATCTTCATCAGAACGGAGAGTGTTCTTCATAATCGGGAATGAACTCTGTTTTTCATTCACCAGTATTTGTACCTGGCGATTTCGGACTCCTCGTGGGCATTTCGCGTGATGCGTTCGCGGAAATTCTTAAGTTTCATCTTCGCTGAGGTTTATTTTATTCACGGCCTTAACGCTCAGAAATCCGGCTGTTATCCTGATTATTCACCTGAGCATTCAGGTTGCTTAACGCAATCGCTTTGTGGACCTGATGAAGACCCCGGCGTTTTAAAATTTGATTCTGGTGTACCCGAGACGGATATACATGAGATTCTCGGGGTCCACAACAAACTGAGATCTCGAGTGGCTGTGAATGCCGCAGACATGCTTGAATTGGTGAGATATTTTCCTGCGCCGGAACTGTAAAAATTTGCGAGAATAATATTGCATTGTTGATCATCGTATTGAGAGACATGGGATTCCGAGCTAGCCAAGATTGCGCAGAAATGGGCCGACCAGTGCAGCATGAAGACGGATTGTCCGTCTTGTCGACAAACTTGTAAGTCTGCATTCATTATTAAAATCGATGATCTGAACGATTTTTCCTTGATTAATTTCATGATCATTAAAGAAAACGCGCATTTTCTTCGCGTTTCAATCCAACCAGTTTTCTCAACTTTTCAGAATATTTTCTCCATCAAGACAAATTCAAGTCGGTTCAAATCTGCTCGGAAGTCTGATCATTGTAGCTACTCCCAACGAAAACAAAAAAAACGTTGCTCGAACGGTGAAAATAATTTCTTCCAATATATGTTCCTGAAATTAGGTCTGAGTAAGAATTTATGCTTGAACTATCGTAATCTTCTTAGTGTTCAAAATTGTGGATGCAATTTCAAATTTAAGTTCTTTTGTGATATTCAGTATGTTTTGGTTTAAAATCTCCGATCCACTCCGTGATAAATTAAAAGCCTCCGCTCGTTTTCCTATGATGTTCTCATAATAAAGCTCTGTCTTGGACCGCATTTTACTCCTAAATGTCAATTTCTTCATGCAGCTACCTGAAAAATAACATGCGAGAAATGCTGTTGAAGCTCACTATATTCTCCAGCAGTGTAAGGACTAAAGAGTGCACTTTTCCTCCATCTAAACCTGGTCGAGAAAAATTGTAAAAGTTGCCAAGGAATATTAGAATAATATTCTAGAAATACTTCCATCGCTACCCACCTAGCAAGGGCAGAAAAATGCGAACATATGCGTACATCACATCATTATATGCATACGAGGATGCTGGTATATACTTGTACGTATGCATTTTTTCTCGCTCCTATAAAAGCCTGGAATTGGCAAGAATTTTGTTCTCGACGAGTACGGGTGGACTTTCTACATGAAATGCTCTCTACAACTATTTGTTTATGGCCACTTGAATTTCGTTGTAAAAGGAAAAAAAACCCTGTAACATGGAGAGAGCACTGTAAGGGACCAGAAAAAAATTCGTTATGCGCGGAGGAAATTTTTGTAGACCAAATCTCTGTAAAGAGATTCCAGCACCTGCAATTTTGTTCGCTTCTTTCCTTGAGGTTTTGTCGGGAGGGTGGATATAAACTTATGTATTTTCAGAATAATATCTATAACATTTCTAGACAAATCTTTAAAATTTGTCTCAACAGGTTGAAATGAGAGAAAATTCGAAGTAATGTACACCAAATCACTGCTGTAGAGAAGGAGGTTCACCAGCATTACTTGAATTTCAGATTAATTTTCGGACAAACATTGTTGCTACTGAAAACTATATACAGTAGCAGAATTTCATCATGACGAATAATCGCTTTGAAAAAATTGTTTTTAGGTCCCTCTCCAAAGGTCAAAATGCCATTTCAGTGTTTTTTATGGCGATTTTTTTTTGCAGCGGAGGTGTTTTACTGGTCCTTACGGTTTTGTTGTAACGATATTTTACTGCACTGCACAATATATATCCGGCACTTCAGATGCTTTTCACGACTGCCGAGTTTTATTTTTACAGCATGGCACCCGCACGTAGGCCAGAATATTTATTACTCCAGGTGGAGGGGCTATGGTGTGGCCAAGTTCGATTGGCCGAACGTGATCGCTGGCTGGGAAGTATCCCGAATGAACAGCAGTCAAGCCAAGGATTCATACGTACATGACAGTTCTTGGGCTGCCTACACTCAATTGGTGTGGGCAAAGACGCATCTGATCGGTTGCGGAGCCGTGAAACAGACCCGCGTCCACGACGAAGCCTCGTTTCATTACGTCTGCAACTACGCTCCGGGGTGAAGCTTCTCACATGAATCGATTTTCTTTAATAATTACCTCTGCTCTCCTCACCTCAGCTGTCCGCCCGTTTCACGACGGCGCTCCCGCTAGATGCCACATCTCTCAATATAAAACATTTTTTAATGAGAGATGTGTCAATAAAAAGCATTTTTTAATGAGAGATGTGGCATCTAGCGGAAGCGCCGTCGTGAGACGGGCGGACAGCTGAGGTGAGGAGAGCAGAGGTACCCTGGAACGGTCTTTCGCTTGTTGGTTTTTCGTATAAAAGGGGTGGCTGACCTTAGTGCATCAGTAGTAAGTCACTTGATCCAGTATTTAGTCGTTCAACTACTTGCGTTGCCACGATATTTGCAATATTCTTGGCTACTTGTTCGTGCTTGAAAGGATCGCTGTATTCTGCGAGCACTTAGGTAAACAACTCGACGACCGAATCGTCTGAACTGTTGCTTGAGGAGTTGTGTGACATACTACTGACGCACTAACGTCGGCCACCCCTTTTATATGAAAAATTAACAAGCAAAAGGCCGTTCCAGGGTACCTCTGCTCTCCTCACCTCAGCTGTCCGCCCGTCTCACAACGGCGCTCCCGCTAGATGCCACATCTCTCAATATAAAACATTTTTTAATGAGAGATGTAAAACAATATAAAACATTTTTCAATGAGAGATGTAAAACAATATAAAACATTTTTTAATGAGAGATGTGGCATCTAGCGGGAGCGCCGTCGTGAGATGGGCGGTCAGCTGAGGTGAGGAGAGCAGAGGTACCCTGGAACGGTCTTTCGCTTGTTGGTTTTTCGTATAAAAGGGGTGGCCGACGTTCGTGCTTGAAAGGATCGCTGTATCCTGCGAGCTGGGCATGCAGCTTAAGTGAAATTCTTGGAAATGAATTTGAAACGTCGTCGATCGCATGTCACTGTGTGCTAATCGATCTTCTTCGACAGCGGGAACATACTCGGCGCTCCCGTGTACCTCGACGGAACACCATGCTCGCGTTGTCCCGATGGTTTCGAAACATGCGTGAATAATCTCTGCAGCCGGGCAAAACCGAGCTACGAGACAGGATCTCCTCTTCATTTTCCATCACACCCCACTCCAACGAGTTCTTATGAGTAAGTTTATACTGTACACCTATGCCAAGCAGCAACGAGGTGTTCAGTAATTATCACCACCAGAATTTCGACGATGAACAGCCCGACACGGATTACAAGCAAGTGTCCGTTGGAGTGCGTTTTCTTGACGGCAAAATCAACGTGCCTGCAAGACACAATTACGCACGGAACCGATTGTAAGCCCGATGAAATTTGTTGCACCCGGCGTTTGAAAGGCAAGTGCGCTGATCCATTAAATTGGCGCTCATTCACTCAGCGAATTTTTATAAATGCGTACATCAAATCTGCAAAATAATCCATTCTCACAAGCGTTGTACATACTGTACTTTAAATTGGAAAAATCTTTAAAACGGATTGAATTAAAACGCGGAAAATCAAACCAAAAGTGAAAATCATCAAATGAGTTTCTGAACCATCCATTGTTCGTATGAATCTTATCACGTTGTTTCCGTTAAACGTCCGGCATTTTAACTACTTATTTACTGTAAAAGGCATATTGCTTTCAGAAAAAATATTAAATTTTGCCATTTTGAAGAGAGTGTCGCGAGTTAATTTCCGAAAAGCGTACAACTTAATCAAATCTTCTCTTGAAATTAAAGCATGCGGCCGCTAATTGCATTATAATTGGATGTTGTACACGGCAAAGAGCTCAATATGCTACTCAAGCAAATTTTATTTTTTCGTGCGAATTTCGACTGACTTCGTCATCAAGCGGTTCTTTATTTCATGATTTCTTTAATCATTTTGATAATTTTAGAGAGAAAGAGGGACACAAAGAATATTTTCAAATATAATGTGTGCTATTGTACGTGTTCAGATTTCAAGTTATAAGCGGGCATGCCCTTATGAAAGGATTTCGGCTGCTAAAGGCTTTTCTATCGAAAGTGTCAGAATGCTGCGAGCGAGTGTAAAAAGCAGATTTTTCGAATACTGTGAAGCATGTTTGAATTGCAGAAACTTTGCTTGTGTGGGGATAAGTATGCTCTCTTAGGGTAGCAAATAAATCATGAACTAGCAAATAACCAAGATCATTATCATTATCAATGTATGGCTTATAATTTAGAATATTTCTATCATGAAACCTATTTTTAGTATTGAATTCACGCACTTTTACTGCAGCACTTCGAGCGAACACCGCTACAATCTTTAATGAAATTCTATCTCGCTCGTTGATTTATTTTTGGTCCAAGCGCCTATTGTATTTAAATTGCATATTTTCAAAGGCGTAGGAAGCCTCGACGTGCTTCGATTGAAATACTGCCGATTTATGAATGCATAAAGCGAGGCCGTTTCATCAAAGTGAAAGAGAAAACTTTATTTTTGCAGAAACCGCGAGCATAACGGAACCAACTCCACTCCCCATTCCCCGGTGTAATTTTCAATGCGTCAGGGCGGATTTGAGCAATTTTTGCCGCCATGGGACGATAAACTTCGGTCTGACTTCGTGCCAAACCGGAGAAATCTGCTGCGAAGTGAATTCGCCGGCCAGTGCTCAAGAAACGACCGTCCGAAGCGTGCGTTGTGGCGATGATCTCAAGTGCGTCAAGGCTTCGAATTGGCGAGAATCATGCGACGAAGTGCAAACCCTTGTCGATTTACGACAGATGATAACGACCCTATCAGGCAGCTGCCAAGCCGATGAAATCTGCTGCGTCCCGAAACCGGAACGAACATGTCACCCGCCGAATGTCTGTCTGCAAAAGGGTTTGGCGGATTTGTGCGACGCCGGGTCCATCGTTGCAGGCGTATCGAGAGGATGCGATTCAAGTAATGTGTGCTGCACCATCAGCGTGTCTGCTGCACAAACAGCCTCACTGGCGTGCAGCGAAATTTGCGTAGTTCCTGATTCGTGTCCCATGGGGCGTTTGGCGCCCGGGTTCGGGACTTGTGCCGGTGGAAAAGTGTGCTGTTCCACGAACGATACTTCCGGCTGGTTCCCTTTCGGAACAGCCGGCTCTCAAACCACTGCTGCACCTTCCCTGTCTTGCGACGGTCACGGCACTTGCATGGCAAAATATCTGGTCACCGAGTGCGAAGGGCGATTGAAAGACAGACAGTTTTCCGACCTTTTTGCATGTTCCAATCCGCGACTTCGATGCTGTGCCTCTTTGGCAGTCATCAACCAAAGAAAAGCCACCCTTCTGGGAGACTTGGGAGGTAGGGTTTTGGGAGAAAACGTCGGAGTGGAGAAGACCCGGGAAAATATGCCCCAGAGAAAAAAAGAATCAGATTCACCGATATTTTCTTTTTCCTACTCTTGAGCAAATGTAATCTCATTGATGTAGTCCTCATGATTAAATTTTCCGTCCAGTTGATGCGAGTTTTTCCAAGAAAATTTTATTCCTTGTGATTTCTTTTTTCCTAGTTTACTTTTTATATTTGACAGCTGGATTGCGGCAGATATTTTCTGAGCAAAATTGCCTCCCACATAATTTTCTCATATTTCATACCCTCTTTGTTGAATATTCTTTAATGGCATACTTTATCAGCTGCCATTTTCTCCTCTGCCCTCTTCTTTCAATGGCTCTCGCTGTACACTCGTACATTTCCTCTCCAGAGATTTCCTAGCTATAGCGTTTAATTCATGGCGATATTTTCTCCGCACCGGCGTTTTTCATAGCACCGAAAAGGAGCGACGGTGATTTTGTAAATGATGGATTCGATAAATCTACAGATGGCCAGCGAATACCGAAGTCGCCTCTTTCTCAGACAGTTTGTGGAAGAGAGAATAATTTTTCGCGATCAAACGTAAGAGAATGGTGTTGGTTTGTCAAAATTTTGGACGAAACCGATGAGGTCATTTGCAATGGAGCTCTCATCGAGAAACAGTTTGTTTCAACAACTGCTTCATGTCTGGCGTGAGTTGTCGAAATTCGCACGTGATAAGGTTATTTTTATAGAGCTTTGAAATCCGACAGGGGCTACACGGAAGAGCAGATTAAAACGTTTGCAGTGTCGTTTATCGGGGATTCCAAAAAATTTCGGATTTTTCGCAACGAATCGCATTACGACTTCGACGAGGCAACGTTGGACAATGACCTGACGATTTTGCAGCTTAGGAGCGAAGTCAACTTGCAAGAGGAGGAAGCGTGTTTGTTGTGCATCCCGGACAAACCCTATCCATTCAAGAATTTCCTCGCCGTCAGCTCTTCAGCAGGTATAGCTTGACTGGAGAATTCGACCGACAATCATGTCGTTGATTTTGTTGTTGTTTTTTGATTTGAGGCGAAGGAAAGAACACGAAGTTTCCGAAAGCCGACACCTTGGAGGTAGCTGACGGTCGCATGTGCCAATCTGCTGGTTACTTCGACGAGAACGGCGGACCTGAAAATTCGATTTGCGCGGAGCACATGGGGGCCTGGTGTGGGGAGAGAGGATCCCCGATGGTGTCTAGACACGAGGGATCTTACTGGATCGTGGGCCATCTGTCGTTTCCGAATCACGCTTGCTTCAAGCAAGGAAATGTTTCCGTGTTCACAAGCACCGAGGGAAGTTGGGCAATGGACTTCTTCAAGATCACGCTAAAGGCTTTGGCAAAGACGACCACAGAGAGAATTGTTGCTGCCGAGAAAACTCCTATTTTAGGTGAGTTCAGCCCATGGAAAATAGGTGCAAATTTTAATGCACGACATCCCTAAAAACCACTACATCCAACCGCTTCGACATCGCCCTGCTTATATGGCCTCTGATTTCTCCTGCGGTTTACATTCGCTCATTTTGAAAATGAATTGGTGAAAAAAATTAAAGTGAGAATCGAATTTGATTGAATGATTTCGTGTGGAAAGGGCAGGATCGATGAAAAATACTCGATATGCAAGAAATTAATGTGAAAAATACGCTGCATCGACGTGGAGGGATAGTTTCTCAACATTTTTGTCGAATTTAGACTATCGGTAATTAGGAGAATATGTCACATAACAACTAGAAACATAATTTCGAAGACTTTTCTGCTTCTACACTAGGGTACGCATGTTTCCCAGGGACAAACTAACGTGAACTGAAAAAATAAATTTATGAAATCAAATATCGAAAAAGGGAGGGCCCAAAGGATACATATTAAAACGGGAAAAATAAAAGTTAGCATATTTGAGACCAACTTTTTTAAAGATTATGAGTATACATTCAGCTCCTACTGGATCACATTTTGAACCTTAAAAGGATCCTTACTTATGTATATGTTCCTTGTCACTTTCTGTTTGAAATTTAGTCTGGCCTTTCATTCATTCCAACCTTATTTCTTTATCTGCTCTGGGTGAGGTTTCGTTGTTGAAAAAAATAGGCTGCTTACCGGAGGGAAAATGCAGGTTTATTAAATGCAAAGATGAGACAGGAGTATCTTCTCTATGCATTGCTATAAATATAGTTAAAGTCTTTGCTTATCCTTTGCGGGTTCCATCTTCAGGATTTGAAATTAATACATTAATATGTTGTCTTTCTTGCAGAGCCCCATGGGGTTCCCTTGAGCACAGGCCGAGGTCCAAAGTAGCCACACACAAGAAAAAAAGACGGCAAAAGTATTTATATAGCTAGTATGCGACAAATTCTGGTCGTATGACAAGAAATACCGCTCTATAAATGCCATCCTAACCCGTCGTGGGGTCGCATTCCGCACAAAAGAAAGAACAGAAAATGAGGTCATCTTTGTACTTATCTTCCAGATTCAAACAAAACTGTTGCAGGATGCAATCCGCTCGCCGGGATCTATAAAGGATCATTTCGAATCGCTGCTTGCGAAGAGCGCAGGTTTTTCTAAATTTTTCTGAGAAGAAAGGGTTAGCTCTTATGAATGCTAATCGATTTTCCCAATTAGGTTCCAAGATATTTTGCCTCTGTTCTTGTCCATGAACAGGACAGAATGCCTAATCAACAGAACATCGTATCCTCCTGGAGCTCAAATTGAGTACAAGTGCGACGAATTCTACGTCTTGAGAGGCACGGCATGGAGAACTTGTCACGAGGACGGAAATTGGAGTGGAGTGCCGCCGATCTGTGAGCCAGGTGAACGCCACGTTTCCAACTAATGCAAAAAATTAAATAAATATTTGCAATCCATGTAAAAAATACTGCGCGGAGTTTTTTTTTTTCAATTTTTCGCCGTGACTCTATCATGTCGTGTCGACACATAGATTGTGAACTAATTACATGATGGTATTATAAGGATATGAACACGGGTATATACTCGTATAAAACTTGCACCTACAGTACCAGCACTGAAGGTCAACAACTTCGAAAGGTTCTTAAACTTCCGAATAAGTTGTCATATTGCATAATCAAACCGAGGTTCATCGACAATTTAATCTGTAAACTTTTGTAAATAGCTATCTTATTTCGGCCAAATCTGAGAGAAGCGGAATTCTTTACATGAGGCACACACTTATTCGCGTCAAGGAAAAGTCTGAACATTCAATAGATAACTGATAAATGTTGAAGATAACAGAAACAAGCATTCAGTTCGAAAAATCTGATTGAGAGATGAAATCCTAATACGAGATCATTTCGAGTTTGTTCCAGCGATTATCATGCTTAATGAGATGATATGTCACGCTTGATTATGAGCCTTTCAAGTTTTAGGCACTCCTGCTCAGAGGACAACTTTTTAATGACACTTAATAACGATATAAGTAATGCAGATAAAGTATTTCATATATTCATGTACTTCAAGCTTGAAACCCCGGAAAACCTCATATTACTCTTGTGGGTTGCATTTAAGGCCTTGGGTGGGTATTTTTGCCTGATTTTTTTACATCCAGCGTTTTTCTGCCTTTTCTGCTATCTTCTAGTGTTGATTCAAAATCGCAGTCAACATCAAATGCTTTTCTCAACGCATGGTAATCATGAAGGGAACGTTGCTCAGGCAACTTTCGTATGACCCTATCTAACTTTCAAACTACTTTCCAGCTTTGTTTTCATTCCATAGGTTGCGAGCCTCTCAATGAGGCTCTCGAGTCGGAGACAAGTCTTGAGTGCATCTCGCGAGTAATTCATCACTGAACATATGAAATTAAATATTTACAGCATGCGGGAAGAGGTTCCACGGAGTGCAACTTGTGTCAGGAGGCAACAGGTCAGAAGCCGGGGAATGGCCGTGGATTGCAGGCTTGTACCAAGTTTCCTACGAGGAAATAGTTTGCGCGGGATCATTGATCAAAGAAAATTGGGTCCTCACTGCGGCTCACTGCATGGTGCATCCGGACACCAACGAAGTCCTTCCGCGGGATGACCTGGTCGTTTATCTTGGGAAAGTCTCGCGATATTTTGCGTCAGACGACGAACTGGTGCAACGCAAGGAGGCATGAACTACCTTTGCCATAATTACAGCGGATTTCTCAAGTATACATTTTTTTTTCATTTGTCTGTAGGTGAGCTTGATTTTGCCTCATCATGCGTTCTCTAGCCAGAGCCATGACTCGGACATCGCACTGATTCGGCTGAAGACGCATGCGACGCTGAACAAACGAGTTCAACTTGTTTGCATTCCTCTCCGGTATGACGTATCAGAGAACAATCTCAGCCCTGGCAAAGCCGGAATGGTAAGTGACAGCTTGATTCTCCAGGACTAGGAACATCGATATTTTATACACGCATTTACATTTTCAACCACCGAGAAAACTATGAAAACTTTACAATTAAAAAAATTCTGCCAAAATTTTCGCCATATAGAGAGTTCGGTGGCTATGCAAGGAACAGTAGTTTGCACCATTTAACTTTTAAAATCAGACTAGGAGCCTCTGAGATTTTTTTTAGAACCATTTATGTGTATCAGGTGGACTCTTTCTTGTACGAAATTAGGGACTCGAAAAAATTCGCTTTAGAGAGAATTTCTTTGTGGCGAATATCTATAACACGGGGAGAGAATCCTATGTGGCTATGGGACCAAAAAATTCGTTATGCAGAGAAAATCGTTGCGTAGAAAATTATTGAAGAGAGAGTCCATCTGTATCTATCTTGATCAAGAGAATTGAGGCCTTTGGGGTATTCCAGGAAATATAGTCAGAACTTGTCTACTCAATATGCTCTTGTGCATGCTTGTGAGACGCAAATCAAAAGCTTTCAATTTCTGATTTCTTCGATAACATGTACAGTATTTCTGAGGAATTTGAAAAGTGGGCGGTTGTGCGAAGAATATGATTATGCATTGAGATTCATTTTGATGGAAATGATGATCGGGGATGCAGCTATATGAATAACATGAATTAAGTGTGCAATTTACACCTTTTTTGGGTATTCCAAGAATCGCCGAAAACTCTAAAATTCCGAACACAGGAGCACTCCGCATCCTGGAAGAACTTTCGAATGAGATTAAGGAAATAATTTTCATCAGAGAAATTTGAATCATGCTCAGCCCAGATCGTGGCGGTCACTTTGAGTATGGACACATAAATTTGGACTCCATTCAATGAAATTCAAGGTACCAGAAGAAATTTCGTCTTAGAGAGAATAACCCTATAACGTGGGGAGAGAACCTTATGGGACCTGACAACAGGCGTTATATTGTACAGAGAATATTGTTGCAGACAAGAATGGTGTTGTCCATGCACCTGTGCAGTACAGTGAGACCCCCACATGCAGACAATTCGACGCAGGGACACTTATTTTCCCATAAAAAATTAATAAAAAGGCCCGACATGAGGACACTGACTTGACATAGGGACATTTTGTAATGAAATTGCAAATAAGTTTCAGGCCAAATTACAAGAAACAGATATTTCTCTCCAGCATAGAGGGACTTCCTTCTCTCTTTTTCACTTGAATGCTATTTTTGCAGAGAATGCCAATATTTCTATGTATTGTACACAGGTATCAGTATTCAATTCCCCAAATGTCCATATTGTTTTGAAATATATTGATTGTATCAGTCTAAATGGGGAGACAAATGTTATTTTCATGGAATTGTGGTGAGTATTTTGTCCATAAAACACAAATTAAAAGTTATATAATGTCAGCCTAACGGAAAATTAGACTCGACTTGGGGGCATTTTGACTTAGGCGGACACTCTTGATGCACCAATTATGTCCGCATCTTGGGGTCTCACTGTATTTCCCAATGATGAATGCAGGTTGCTGGTTGGGGCTTGAATGAATCTGGGAAGAGTTCAGCGACCTTGTCGCATGTAAGGCTGCCTGTCGTAGGATTGCCGAAATGCCGTCAGGACACCATAAAAGCTACTGGTGACCGCGGTGCGACCTGGTTTCTCAATGCGAACATGTTCTGCGCTGGTTACGGTGCTGAATTTTCTGCGGATGGTAAAAAGTCAAAAAGGTAAAAAAAAATCACGAGCATTTATTCATCGAATCAAACACAAACGTTTCAGAGTACAAAACCGTCTGTCAAGGGGACTCAGGTGGTCCGATGGTATTTCAAGATGGTACCAGTTCTGGGGACTCCTGGTTCGTTGAAGGGATCGTGAGTTTTTACTTCGGAAAAACAAGTTGCCCGGAACGGAAAGCTGGAATGTATTCCGTGATGACGAGGGTGCACAGGTATGAGGGTTGAATGCGAAGCTTAATTGTTGTTCATTCGACTGACAGATAGCTCGAATTTTTGCTGTTTCCACAGTTTCCACAAATGGATCGAGTACAACACACAAAACGCTCCTGACGATTTTTAGTGCTTGCTTTCACTCACAGCTATCTGAGCATTTCTATTCGATTTCAGCAACCCTGATGTTGACCAATAACAAATATCGCATATTTGTCGGCATTAGACTCATATTATTTTGTTGACTAATTTGCATGGAATGAAACCTAATTCCTTCGTATCTGCTATTTTAACCAACTGCAAAAGCATTGGCTCAACAGTTGGGAGCGTGCAACAAAAAAATTTGTGAAAAAACCAAAATATCACCATTGTGTTCTTCAAAATTTATGTCAATGTTTATCGCTTTTGGTCCAATAAGCGTCCCGATCAAGAGCTTCTTCCGTTGACTTTACTACTCAATAAAACAGTGCAGATTTTTCGGAAGGAAAATTAAGAATTCATCAAGATTCCAAAAATTGCATATTGAATGAACCGAACTCGATATTTGATAGGAGGACAAGGAATAATCACTGATCAATATTTTTTCGGCTTGTGCACGTACCTTAATTAATATAAAAACTTTTGATGTGAACTTTCGATGGTCGAAAGGCTCGCGTGCTAAAGAAGCCTGACACGAGGCGGAGAAGAGGGCTAATTTTTTTCATTTGCATCCTCCCGAATGGGTGACTGACATGTTAGCAAGTTTTCCTTTCTTAGACTACTTAGAGTAACTTGGAATTCAAAAACAAAATTTGCTAGCACATGGGAGAGAAATTTAGCAATTTTTTCCTCTGTGCCTCCCTCGTGAATACATTCACTTTCTTCCTCGTCCGAAGTGCATTTTTCGCGAATCTTGGCTATCAAAGCAATATTGTAGATCAAAATTGACTCTCGTGTCAGATTGCAACTTTCCAATAATTGTTGGTGCAGTGTTATTCGCATTTTCCAAAACTTACAGAAAAAGCGAATATATCTTTTCATTGTTAGCGACTCCTAGGGTAGAAAAACTCAACCGCCATCCACAAAAACGTCAACTATAACAAAAAGGTGTCGCTGTTCTGAAAGTGTAACGCTTTGTGCACAGCAGTGCTCGATGCATTTTCACTGTAAATTGACGACTCTCACAGGCGGTATCGAATTTCATGCCAAGCATGACGCTAATATCAAAAGAAGGGGGTTCTCCTGCCATGAGAAAAAGTTATTGGGAATCCCGGGCTTGCTGCGAAGTGTTATGCAAGTAGGTCAGCTATATTTGCTTCGAACCTCTGATCGGATCGACATTCGGATCGTGACAGCGCTCATTGGATCGTCGATGGAGGAACTTCGAAGATGATTGTGTCCATGTCGAAGTCCTTTTGTTTTCCCGAGGAAAGCAGACCGTCCTGTTACAGACTTTATTCAGCTTACCTATATTCAAGAGAAGTGCGAATCTGTCTGGTGTACATATAGAACTTCTTCGCAAACCGAATCCCAGCACTAATGAAAGGGGAGGAATCCTGGCGCTCGAGCTCCATCAGGGACAGCTTCAACGCAAAAACTCTTCTCACATCCGAGTGTCAGCTAGTTTACTTGAATATGGTACCAGTTCTGGGGACTCCTGGTTCGTTGAAGGGATCGTGAGTTTTTACTTCGGAAAAACAAGTTGCCCGGAACGGAAAGCTGGAATGTATTCCGTGATGACGAGGGTGCACAGGTATGAGGGCTGAATTCGAAGCTTAATTGTTGTTCATTCGACTGACAGATAGCTCGAATTTTTGCTGTTTCTACAGTTTCCACAAATGGATCGAGTACAACACACAAAACGCTCCTGACGATTTTTAGTGCTTGCTTTCACTCACAGCTAGCTGAGCATTTCTATTCGATTTCAACAACCCTGATGTTGACCAATAACGAATATCGCATATTTTTCGGCATTATACTCATATTATTTTGTTGACTAAATCGCATGGAATGAAGCCTAATTCCTTCGTATCTGATATTTTAACCAACTGCAGAAGCATTGGCTCAACAGTTGGGAGCGAGCAACAAAAAACAATTGTGAAAAAACCAAAATATCACCATTCTGTTCTTCAAAATGTCTGTCAATATTTATCGCTTTTGATCCAATAAGCGACCCGATCAAGAGCTTCTTCCGTTGACTTTACTACTCAATAAAACAGTGCAGATTTTTCGGAAGGAAAATTAAGAATTCATCAAGATTCCAACAATTGCATATTGAATGAACCGAACTCGATATTTGATAGGAGGACAAGGAATAATCACTGATCAATATTTTTTCGGCTTGTGCACGTACCTTAATTAATATAAAAACTTTTGATGTGAACTTTCGATGGTCGAAAGGCTCGCGTGCTAAAGAAGCCTGACACCAGGCGGAGAAGAGGGCTAATTTTTTTCATTTGCATCCTCCCGAATGGGTGACTGACATGTTAGCAAGTTTTCCTTTCTTAGAGTAACATGGAATTCAAAAACATAATTTGCTAGCACATGGGAGAGAAATTTAGCAATTTTTTCTCTGTGCCTCCCTCGTGAATACATTCACTTTCTTCCTCGTCCGAAGTGCATTTTTCGCGAATCTTGGCTATCAAAGCAATACTTTAGGTGCCAATTGACTCTCGTGTCAGATTGCAACTAAAGAATAATTGTTGGTGCAGTGTTATTCACATTTTTCGAAACTTACAGAAAAAGCGAATATATCTTTTCATTGTTAGCGACTCCTAGGGTAGAAAAACTCAACCGCCATCCACAAAAACGTTAACTATAACAATAAGGTGTCGCTGTTCTGAAAGTGTAACGCTTTGTATACAGCAGTACTCGATGCAATTTCACTGTAAATTGACGACTCTCACAGGCGGTATCGAATTTCATGCCAAGCATGACGCTAATGTCAAAAGAAGGGGGTTCTCCTGCCATGAGAAAAAGTTATTGGGAATCCCGGGCTTGCTGCGAAGTGTTATGCAAGTAGGTCAGCTTTATTTGCTTCGAACCTCGGATCAAAGACATTCGGATCGTGACAGCGCTCATTGGATCGTCGATGGAGGAACTTCGAAGATGATTGTGTCCATGTCAACGTCCTTTTGTTTTCCCGAGGAAAGCAGACCGTCCTGTTACAGACTTTATTCAGCTTACCTATATTCAAGAGAAGTGCGAATCTGTCTGGTGTACATACAGAACTTCTTCGCAAACCGAATCCCAGCACTAATGAAAGGGGAGGAATCCTGGCGCTCGAGCTCCATCAGGGACAGCTTCAACGCAAAAACTCTTCTCACATCCGAGTGTCAGCTAGTTTACTTGAAAATACTGTAAAATAATGGCTTTTACATATGATAAAATGGATCATGAGGTTTGTTCCGTGAAGGCGGGGTGGGGGGGGGGGGGGGTCTAGTGTTACATTTCATGCGACATAAATAACATGTATGAAATATATGTGATGCAATTTAAATCAGTGCTCTCCAACCCTTGGTCTGCGGACTGGCGCCGGTCCGCAGAAGTTTTTTGCCGGCCCGCGGGGAAATTATTATTCTGCATTACAAATTTCGCTTATATTCGTAATATAAGTAATATTAATAATATTCTCTAATATTAGTAATGAGATCTGTTGTTGCAATCCAAAATTTTAGAAAGACAATGGCCATTTAAATTGTCTGAATAATATCGAAGTGGGCTTTTCTCATAATAGCAGCACTGTGGACGAATTTCACCTGCTGTTTATTTTATTCCAAGTTTTCAATCTGAGAAACCTTTCTTGAAGCCCAACTTTCTTTTGTTTTTAAAGACATTTCATTACATATAGCTGCTTAATTGGTTCTTGACCTAATTTTAGCAATAAAAGCTTTATGTTCTGATGACGTTATGGCAGGTATTTTAAAAATGTCCACTGGTTGTCCAAAATAACATGGAACGCTGCCCGTCCATGAAAAACTTAAACGAGAATAATGGCTGTCCACAAAAGATTTTATTGAAATTTGCCGGCCTGCGAACCCAAAAACGGCTGGGGAACATTGATTTGAACAGTCGCTTTCAGGCCTAGCATAGAAGATGAAACGTGAGCGAAGCATCCTGATCTCGAATAATAGCGAATTACCACAGAAAATACATGAACAGTGGGTGCTATCGTGCTCATCGATTTACACAGCGGATCCTTGAGAAATATAAACATGTTTGTCGACCTAATTCTCGTCAAGAGCCACTCTCAGCCTTATTATAGGATGAAGTCCAAACTGCGCAGTATCTGCATTACTCAGCCATAGCCTATAAGCTCCCGAAGTGCTCTGTCTAAACTACCGCCTCCGGTCATTTAAACGAAGCACCGTTCATGAAATCATGAGACACACGGGCTAATGGCTTCACGGATGTGCGAGGAATAAACAAAAAGGAAAGGTTTTGCCTCCGAAGTCGACGATACCTATCCGAGATCCAGTTTATTTTAATTAGTGACAGCTATCGCTACCATCAGCTTCTCCTGAAAACCCTGCCTAATCACCTCCAGATGAACCCTAAATTCTGCCAGCGACAGAATTACGTAACATTCTGTAAGACGAATCTTTTTGATGAGTTACTACCGTATATATTCAAGATTTAATCATTCGAATATAAACTCACGAAGCTCGCATGTCTAATCGAGCGAACAGCAGGAAATGTTTTGGAAGAGGAAGAACTCCTAAGGAGGAGGTTCCTTTCAATTTATAGAGTAAAGTTCAAGATTAAAACTTATATCACGCATGGCACAAGTGATATGGTTACTGTATTTTATTTTAATCAAGCTGCTGAAGAAGGTGAGGTTCATAACTGCACGATAAATACAAGCTCATTTTTCTGTTATCCAAGGCGATTTCTTTCGTTATCTGCTTTAGATCAGCATTACAGGAAATTGGCAGGTTTTGAGCCACATATTGTGGACAAGATGCACTTAATGTTCAAAAAAGTGAGTATGTGTTGATATTTTTTCTCGTCATTGCAAGAGGCTAGAATCCGCTAGATGATTACGTAACCTTTTTTTATGAAGGTTCAAAAGCCTTGGGCAGGAAAATAAAATAAACTGCTTTTTCACTATTGTGGCTGCATGGCATTTTTTTAATGGAAAAGCGATCAGTTGACAAGCTTGACGCATCCATGAAGATTACGATTACAATTAATAGCTTCCCACGAGCCTCACACTTCCGCCACAAGTTGTTCTGAGCCCGAGCAGTGACATTTGTTTTTCGACATGCCGGACCACCGAATTCAGAAACAGAGTGGAGATTCTTCGCTTGATCAACGACTAATTAACGCGAGGAGTACTAGTGCTCGCTTCTCCTTTCCATTCACGGCAGTATGTTCAGGAGATACTGTAGCATTACGACTGACTGGACAGCCTACAGTTGTGAAACTGCATCCTCATTTCTTGACCCAGAAACGTCATGAGATCAGTCATCACAGGTCTGATCAATTTTTCGAATGATGAACAAGTTTGAACTCCAAATATGAACATTTAATCATCCATGCGCGCTTCGGGACCAGAAATGCCTTGACCGACGATCAATGCTCATATGAGGAAGAACTAATTGATTTGGACAAGTGTTCTGGAACATTTGATATCTTTTCTTCTCTTACTTTCGAACAAAGCACGTCTACATAACTTGGACATCTTTTTTTCGCATTAAAAATAAGTTGATGTTCATTCCGAGCCCTTCAGATGAAGGTTAGATGAACATCATGAACTGTATCTAAGAAATTCCAGTGCGATTCAGAAATGTGCGTCGATAGACATCACGAACGTCTTCAAAAAGCAATCTCTCCGGCGGGGAGGTTTTCAATCGCTTCATCAAGTTCAACACTGCATTTATTCTTCCCAGCTTGGGGCGATTTCCTCCCTGAAGATAATGGGATTTTTTTGACGGTGGGGCGCCTCATGAAATTCTATGCGGGATGCAACATTACGAACAATTTCCAACCCCCCAGAAAGTGTCCCACGCCACGACGACCTCAGGGGCTCACAATGCCCTTATTAGAATTGGATTCTTTCAGAGAAATTCTTCTTGGTCGAGTATTCGGAAAATTAAACGAGGGTTCAGCAAATACCGTATGATGAAGACGAATGATAGAAATACAGTACTCATTTTTCAACCATACTCAGCAGGGAATCAAAATCAATTCGTTATCCAAATAACATTTCTGAAGATGAACTGCCGATGCGATAGTATTAGCTCTGGATGCCCACAAGAACAGTCAAATCTATATCTCCCTTTATCGCACATTTTGAAGAAATAAAACTTGTTTATGAACATCACTGTAGGAAAAATCGGCGTGGATCGTGCCCACGTGCAATAGAAGGAGGTTCCACAAAAAATCCACGTTTAAAACGAGGAATGTTATCTCAAATGAGAGGTTCTCTGGCCATAAGTCGCATGGCAACAATTTTAAAAATGTTTTCAATTCATATTTTTACGAAATATTTTTCGAATTGGTGCCGGTTCTTTTCTTTGGTTTTCAGGTTGAAAATAACGCTGATTTCTTGTGTAACCCTTCATCTTTAAAGATGCATCTTTTCCTTTGCCACTATGAAAAATTTGTTTTTCATAGCTTCAGGATCCAGTCAGAATTTATGTCTGCACGAGGCAAATTATTACCTTTTTTAATACTGTATTTTGGAACGATTATGCAAAGGTAAATGGGTGGCTTTTTCAGATGGATTGCAGTACACACCTCTGTATGAATGAGTTGTCAGTGTGCTGAACTTTAAAGCAATAGGGAAAATGTGTTGAATTAACTCTCACTTTCGTTTTATTGAAAGCATCTATTAACAATGTACAGTACAGTATGTGCTTCCGTTTCTTTGGTCCCCAGAGTAATACAGTACCCCACAGTTCTCAATAAATTTGAGTTATAGAGGTCTATGCAGGGAAGAATTTGAGTTTGTGAGATCTAGATTTCACTGTTCTTGAGGGATTCCAAACTGGGACCAAAACAAATCAACATTTTTGTTTGAGAGCTTTTCGGCTTATGTTTGGAATAGCAAGGTCACTTTGTACCATATAATTTCGCATTTATCTCTAATCTTGAATTTTTCATGCTGCATGTGGTTTTTATCGAATTAGAACAGCTAGACGAACCTACCAAAGTCATGCACAGGATTGTAATGTTTGCCTCGATGCTCCAAATTTTCCCTTCTTCAGCAGGGCACCGTCAAAACAAATTAATCAACTCTTATCTTCGGGAAAAAAACCTAAGACAATAAGGTATATTCGAGAACGAATGTTTTTTTTCTGCGTTTGCTCTTTAGGTTTGGAATCTTGATGAATTCTTAATTTTCCTTCCGAAAAATCTGCACTGTTTTATTGAGTAGTAAAGTCAACGGAAGAAGCTCTTGATCGGGACGCTTATTGGACCAAAAGCGATAAACATTGACATAAATTTTGAAGAACACAATGGTGATATTTTGGTTTTTTCACAAATTTTTNTGTATTACTCTGGGGAGGGGTCGAACAAATATATTGAGTAAACTTTGGGCTTATATCCAGCGACAAGGACGTGTAAGGACACTGATTGATCCGATGTCAAGTCGTAGTCAACTTGTTCATTTTCCGCATCGCTGTGATTGCCTCCCCTGGTGGAGAGCGCGACGAATAATGATAGCAAGTCGCTGATGAACCGTCGCGACTTGAATGGCCTTTGATTCGAGCCGACACGAAGGGGATTCCCTGGTGAGTTGGAGGCAAGAAACGGACTCGACTGTTGAACATCTTCTCGCATTTCTAAAGCTTCGGAAATCTGTGAACAATCCGAAATTCATGCGCCTTCGCCCCTTCAAAGGCGAGTTCCCGAATAGCCACCATTAATCTCAATCAAACTCCAAAACCTTGACCGTTCCTGCTCCAAGGGGAATGAACGTTACTGACGCATGAGTGGCGTGACTTGGTAAAAAATTTCAATTCCATCGCAAATCTTCCTTGAATTGTGATGAATTTTGGCCCAGCGTCCCTTTTGGTGTATGAGGACCGAGGTCTCAAACGTGGCAAGCACATTTTCCAGCCCTTAATGTAGTCCTGAGCTTGAGAATTTACATCGGATTCCTCGACAGATCATCGCAAAAAATAAACTGAAATTGCAGTCACCAGCATAGTCACTACGAGGGCTTCATGGCAAAGAAATAATCGTTCTGCCAAAGACAAAATTTGAACTTTAAAAACCGCGAGACTTCGTCTCGGACGTCGAAAAAGAAATGTAGACATCATAAAACAGAAGGACGTTCACTTGTTACAAAACGTAAAGACATTTTGTTATAAATCTTATCGGTCTCACCAACAAAGGAAGTAGTCCATGAATTGGGGTTTGTTTTTGAGCGTTATAAAAAAATGTTACGGTAATTTCATGTCCGACAAAAGCCGATTTACTGGACGAAGAATCTCGATGAACGATCGATATCGACTATTTTCCTACTTATCAAAGCATTTATCATCGCGGCGGAATGGAAAAAAAAACATGCGTATATAAATATGTTGGATGTCAAGCTGCATGATTGCATGGTTAGTTCAATATGTAGTTGGTTAGAAATAATTGCCTGCCGTGCTACAAAAAATTAGTTTTCGTAATAACACGAGATCTTCCATACCTCCGTGGGCTCAATAACAAAACCTCGAAAATCATATCTTCATTGTTATCATTTTCTTTGATTACGGCCCGCATTTCTGTAATTTTTTGCTCAACGATTGATACTTTTGAGGTCCCCTCAACGTTCAGTAACGATAGCGAAGAATTTTCGCAGATCAGAACACTTTCTTTTCCGGGATATTCTTTCCAGATGTGGGATTTTGTGACTGCGAGGATTTTTAAATTAGTGTAAATTCTATCCAGAATTTTTAGATTCAGCATACTCATGTGGCATGTCACATTAGCAGGTCAATCTCACTTTTTCAGTTTCCAACTCCCGGTCGAACAAAATTGGGACAGTCGCCATGAAATGATCAGATTCTGCACCGTAAAATCGCTTCCATCAGCATCTCATCAGCAAGGTTCAACAATAAGAGAAGCTCAAGTGCCTTTGCATAAGTGCATCACACATCGAGGTACGTTTCGGAACATACAATTAGACGGCCGAAGAGCCACAAAACGAATTATAGTCTATATAAGAGTCTCTGCTCGAGGGCTCATTTTATTTTTAGTGGAAGAATCCCGAAGCCAAGTGCACCTTATGATTTATGCCGTTGCGGTTGAACTGTAGCCCTAGAGAGCAAAGCTGTTTGTACAAGCCGACAAGCGATCTCAATCCGGAAAGCATTCGGACCATGTCGTTAATTTTACGAGGCACTTTTTACCGCTATGGCTAGCTGACGAGATCCTTCAGGAGATGCAATTCGGGAACGCCTTTTATCGCTTCGGGGATTTCAGGCGAATGAAAAGCCGAATTCTTCCTGTCCGATCCAGAGTGAAGTGATTCGACAAGAAATGTGAACAGTTTTCGAGGCCGGAATTTAGATGTTCGTGAATGGGGTGAACCATGGGGTCAGAACTGGTTCTCTAAAATAACATCGACAGCATATGTAAAATGCCCTTTCATTGCAGGCACATGGAACACCTATACACAGGGTCTATACAGGTGGTACCTCGCAATTTGACCCTGATCCAGTGCCAACAAGGGTCAAATTGCAAGACACTAAATGAAATTTAAAAATATAAGAAACAAAACGCTAAAAAGTGGCCAAAGCACGGCAAATTTTGGGTCAAGGGTCAAATTGCAAGTCAACCTCCCTGCAAATTCCACCGTCAAATTGGGCAGGGTCACATTGCGGGAGGTCAAATTGCAAGGTACCACCTGTATTGATCTACGGAGAGCTGAGTCTTGCAACCTTCCCAATCAACAAAACATTAGAAAAATATTTATGGCAGGACGAGACCCTATCGGACCTACAGGCCATGTCTCATAACTTAATGGTCTGCATTTTCAATTTGATTCAGGAGCATATCCTGTAGTGGTTCTTTTTTTCTGGTACCTGACAAGACCTAATTCTCCAGCTCTGGAGCATAGTAGACCTCCCTTTGTGTATCTCTTATATAATACTGTATTACCTACATTTCATCCCGAGTTCCTTCGTAATAATTTTCCTAGAGCAATAGCAATGCTCTAAATATGGTGTAGTCACTGTAGTGCAGTTCCGAAACCTTTTTGGGCCGGTGGACTAGCAAATTTCAATGGCATTTTTGTGTACTGGCAAATTCCCATAATTATTTCTGTGGACCAGCTAATTTCGAAAGAATTTTTTGCAGACCAGCTAAGTTTCATATGATTTTTGCTGACTCAAAAAAGTGTCGTGTGAATGGCTGGTACTTAAAAATGTCTGCTTTTTGCAAAAATGAAATTGAAAACCAATGAAGCTAATCATTTTCTTAATTTTTGAAGACATTTGCTATAGTCAAATGTCTTCCAAAAATTAGAAAGGGATCAATAGAAAGGGAAGGGTTTCTCATGATGAAACATGAAAATAATGTATTTCAGCAGTTGAAAATTTGTCTGAGGTGTTATTAAGAGAAAAGCCACCTTTTATTCTTCATCAGATAATTTCAATTGCCATTGTCTCTCAAAAATTCCACATGAAGATAATGGACTTCATTGCTACTTTTGATGAATTTATTAGGCTGAAAAAACTTCTGCAGACTGGTGCCAGTCCATGGACAGTGGGTTGGGGAACACTGGTGTAGTGGGCATGCGAGGGTTTCACTGATCATAGACTAGGAACAACTGCGTGATCAAGTGCTCCAAATTAGCTGCCATTCAAGTCTGTCAAAATACGGATGCAACATGATTACTTTTTACGATGAGATTAACGTTCGTGGTTCGTGGAACGATATACCCTCTGCTTCATTTTCTCAACAGTTGACATTATGAGTAAAATTGTCCAAATGTTTAATGAACAATTGATTTAGATGACACGGGACTTGAGCCGAACTCTCGATCTCCCTCCACAGCTACTCGTATTTGACAGTAACTAGAGTGACTGACTATTGGATCATGTAAAACAATCCTTGCCTTCCGAAAGCGTTCAAGGGCAAAAAGGCGATCATTTCTGAAAAGCCTCATGTCACAGTTTCAATCTGACTATAACTAAGTGACATCATGCGTGATCCACGCGTTGAATATGAGGCGTGAAAGAAATGACTCTGCAAGTTCCCAAGTTCATAACATAGCATTGATAGATTTGAATTCAATTCAAATGGGAAGGGTATGCTTCATTCTAAACAATATTCGGGTTGCTTCACTCCAAGAGTGAAGATTCTTTTCCTGGAGTGGAGCCTAATTCTATGGAATCGCGGGACATTTTGGTGTTCATCGACGTAGCAGATGATCGATTTTTTTGTGAAGATGTTTCAATTTCTTCCAGTGGATCATCTGGCAGTGGCTTTCAAAAAAGTGAGAGGGGGAAATGTACACGCACTACAGATCAAATCCGTTCGTGCCTACATTCTTCTCTCAAATCAAGAATTTAATTTACAATTATCAGTTATGAGAAAAGGCGTCAATTGCTCCTGACCCAGGAGTTGATAGCATGGCTGTGGGACTTGAACTTGATTTTTCTTTAGGACAGCACATACTTTTTCTGAGATTTGAGGCATAGCATGGAAAATAAAGATGAACCACATGAACTAAGTTACGTTGTTCCCCATTCACAGAAAATGTTTGCCAAAATGTATTGGTCGTGATTCGTGCATTTCGTGGCAACTCGTGTTCGGAAGTTAATGGGTGCAGTGTACAGTGTATACTCGTATAATCCTGATCATCTCATGACTGTTCCAAGGTTTGCATCCATGTAAACGGTAAAAAAAAAAACGATCCAGTGACGATTCAAACATTTAAGGATATACATTTACAATATGTCTTCAGAAAATTTGAAGAGCTGAGATAAATTAGACTCATTCTATTGCCAGCCTCGACAACCTGCCTTCTCATGATAATTGGAAGTATTTACAGGCCGCACCAAGGCTGGGAATATGTACTCAAAAATCTTGAGAAATTTCAACAAGTTGAAAATCACTTTTCTCTGATTGCGCATATTTTCCTCCTATAACAGTTTCAAATTGTATGCGGCCTCATATATACATTTTTCCCCTTTCAAATCGTTGCCAGAGATCAGGTAAGCAGTCGCGCGTGACCTACATCTCAGAAATATCGTATTCTCTGTTGGAATGCAAGCACGGGAAAGAAAATCTTGAGCACTACAACGGAGGTTTTCAACCCTTTTGTAGATCACATAACCCTGCCAAGGTATTCAATGATAATTTACCACCTCATGGATGCCCAACCTCCTCAAGAGTAGTGTACTACTAGGTTCCCTTGACATTTTCAAATCTGAGTCACGTGTTTTCTTCTCATCAGGGCCTCTATGTAAGTGCACATTAAGCTACAATAAGGTACGGTACAAGTCTCTATCTGTAGTGTTTTTCAAGGTTCTTCTGCAATTTCTGGGCGACCCCCTATGGGCCTATGCCACCTGTTGAATGTCGATGTACCACCACTTCACGTGAAGTGATTGTACCGATCTAATTCGACGTCAGCGCAGAATATAAGCCTGGGCCAGAGAATAGAATTTCTGGGCGACCCCCTATGCCACCTGTTGAGTGTCGATGTACCACCACCTCACCATCGGTACCCTAAATCGACGTCAGCGCAGAATAAGCCCGGGCCAGAGAAATAGAAACCTGGCTGGTTCCCGAATTCGATCCAGGGTCCACGAAAGAAGCTCGGAGCATAGACAGACTAGTCGTCCTCTGCAACGAAGAGTTTCGTGTTATCCGCACGGGGACGCCCTGGCGGATTACCCGCGACTGACTATCGAGTTGCCGGCGGTCGGTCGTATAGTACACGCGGAGTCGCGCGAGCGCATCCGCGTCAACCGCCGCTATACAGCATACGCTAAGCCGCTCGCTCGACGCTCGCCGCCGCCGGGCCCCCGCGACGGCAGCGTCTCACGCAGGAACAAAAATGCCGCTCCTCGACTTCCGCGGCGGTAATTCCCGCCTGGCGATCGGTGACGAAGGGCGCCTTCTCGAGCTGCTCCGCGGAACCCGCGGTGTAACCGGCTTTAATCCCGGATTCCGTCAATTTTTTTTTAAACGTGTCTCGAGCTTACTCGAACTGTCCGATTTAGCTGTCGAACTAGCCCATCTAATTCGCCTTTGTGTAGTGCCGCCACCGACTTTTGATTAGGGACGTCGGGGATGAAAAATATAAAAAAAACTTTCATACCGCGCAAAAATGTGAGCGGAAACTGGCGGATAAAATCTGGCAGAACCCGGAAAAAAATTATCAATAAATTTTCTTTTGCGAGATAGAGTGAGTGGAGATTAAAAGAATAAATAAAACGAATTTAAGGCACTGGTGATTTCAAACCCAGAAAGTGTTGCTTTGCATGTTATGGCTGGGAAATGAGCAAGTGATAGTGAACTGCGTTATTTTGCTTCCCGATAAATGTCAATATATCTGCTGTAGTTGGGCTGTCCAGGGGAGACTTTGGTGCAGCATATACGCAAGCCACACTTCTGTTTTTTTCTACGAGAAATTTTCCTAAATATAAGCATGTAAAAATGGTCATTTTTCCTTTACAAATATAAATTCTGGTATTACTCTACTAGTCTACTGGGTTTTTTGAGGTGGACACCATCAGAGGGAATATTGTTCTCCGGTTGAAGAACACTGTTGCTCATATGACTTGAAGGAATATTCATATGAGTGACGCCAAAATATTGCAAAATTAATCACTGGAAGTAAGTAGTGTATCCTTGAAAGATTCAAAAGACAATACAAAAAATAATGCCCTGAATAAATTGAAATGAACGGGAGACCCGTCAGTGGCTGGCCTTTTTTTCGATAGCAAAATTGAGCAGATGCGAAAAATCGAATAAAAATCAAAGGAGAAGACAGGAAATACATTAGTTTAGTATATAGTCCTTCCGATGATATCGTCACCGAAACTGCTGTATTCCCAGATTGAACGCTGTCTGAAAATTTTCGAAGTGCCTGCTTGTTCGCGGAAATCAGAAACTGTACTGACAGTATGCGATCATCTTCCATTCTAACAGTGATACTGTGTAACTGTTGTTGGTTAATTTGTGCAAAACCATGGTTTTTCTTTCGTGGTTGAGACTTGTCTTGCCTTTCCAAAGAAAATACAGTATCATTAATCCCTCTCTGCACCAAAAATTGATTACAGATCATATTTTTACAGCTCTAGAATTCCAGATGATTTCGAAATATCCCGCCTTTTCGCCGGGAAAAAAATTAATTAGCCGGAGACTTGCTTTCAGTGTCCTTCATATTTGGTGAAATATGAACCTGCGCATACTGCACTTACACTTTTCCCTGCTTATGTTCATCAAGTTTTTTGCGATTCACAGTTCATTTCAAAAAAGTATTCGGCTCGTTTTATATCTATCCCCCTAAACTTGAAAATAAGGGAAACGATAAACTTGTAACCTGTCCGAGTTTATAGATAAATAATATACGCTCGGAAACCTGAATTTGAACCGTAGTACGGAATCAATACTTGAACAGAAACCTTTCAAGTTTTTAATGATGTTTTTGTTCAAATTGGTCGGCAGTAACCCGTACTCTTACGATCATTTTGAAACGCACTTGCTGGCTATCTTCAACTTGGAGAATAAATAGGCTAAAAAAATATGCTGACAAACTACGCTTTTCCTCTTTCAAAACCTTCGACGGGAACTATCAGAACATTTCTGATTGCGATTATTTCGTCGTATAAGACAATTTTTTTCTAAAAGCAATTTCATGTGTTTTTTCCCGAATCGAGAACCTTCGAAATTTAAAAAAGAAAAATGATTCACATCCCTCGCACGCTATTTTCTGGACTGAACACAGTATTCAGCAAGAAAATTAGCAGACAGCTTTGATATCTTTATACAGTATCATCAGATGAAGCAGTAAGAATATTTCTGATGCTTCCCTTGGAAAGGTTGCCAGCTGATTTCGACGTGATGAAATCCAGTACAGTATTTAGAAAGTCAAGCGCCTCCTAAATTACTTTTTTCTTTCTCCATACATGCGGGACTCGAAAGTTTATGCATTTCACGATCTCTAGTGAGGTCTGGGCACTTGCAATATAACTCGAATAGCTGAGTATGGAAAAAATTATGCATTTTTCGAAATATTATTGATTTATCTTTTCGGCTTCGCGGTGAAATCGAACAATCCTCGTTCATACCATGTACAAATTTTCCGAGGTGGAATCAGAAAATATCTGTAAGTTCCACGTACTGATGTATTCTATCGTTAAAAAATTGCGAGGTGCTCCGAAGTCAGGGGTTACGCTGTAATCCCATAATTGTAGCAGCAGTGTCGGTCGTCAATTTCCAATTCGATACGCCCGACATTTGAACAGAATGTTGACCTAACTTTGTTATCGAAACGAGATGTGTGTTTCTGCTCCTTGGAAAAAGTCATGATGAATGGCATGCTTGAAATTACGTTTCTACATCCACAGCTACCCGATTTCCCGTGTTCACCCCCGTGGGTTCAACTGCTGTACTTGCACTGCGTAATCGAGGAGCGTACCTCGTCACAGGTGTTGGAGAATCTCCGCAGTTGCTCTCGTGAGGTACAACACTCGGCTTCCGTTTGATCGGCGCTGTCGGCTCAGCATCAAGGATCGCATTACCTACCATGAGTTCCGAGTCAACAGACAACCTGTGAGTAATGAGGCTTTGATATCGAGTGCCAGGGCATCCACTCCTGTCTCAGCTACGGATTTGTTACGAGTCCTTCTTCGTGACGTGCGATTAAAATTTTTACCCCGACGACCGGGACGGCACAGAAAACGGTCTTTGCGGGGCATGAATAATTGGATGCGTCTTATTCAATGAACCTGCGGTCTTGAATTGATTCCTCAAAGAAATGACAAGGTTTGCATATGATTTGTCCTTGAGGCGTGTTCTGTGACCCCAAAGGCAAATAGAGAGGTGTTTCCTTGTCCCTCATGCCGATTTGAATGACGAAAACATTCGACTGTCGGTAACCCTAGTCAACATGACTCTTTTTTTTTTTTTACCAAAAAACGAAGAAAACCTTGTCGAAAGTTACGTTTAATCGTGGAATGAACTTTATAGTTGAACCCTTCCAAGGGCTCAAATAATACCTCAAAGAAAACCGTGGTTACCAGAGCTGAGCATGAACCAATTTTTTTTCTCGTTAACTGTAAAATACAACTTAAAAACACATGTATTGAGAAATTAGCTCGTTTGAAAATTCTTCTCTCTTTGATACAAATTTCGAGGAATTTTCTTCAGAAATTGAAAAAAGTTTGCTTTCGTTCGTAATAGTGGGACGAGATGCGGACATAATTGGTGCATGGGCCTTGTCCCAAAGTCGAACCGTCCGCATTGTCGGACCTTGTTTTCTCATAAACTTCAATGGGAATAATTTCAATTGGTTTGACTGTAGTTGAATGCATGAAAAAAGTCCCTAAAATTGAATAAAATAATATTTTCTCAACTTCAAGATACAGAAAATTAATTTATTGAAAAAAACAACAAATAATTTGAAATTATGGCATCAGAAGAAGCTCAAGAAGCGAACAACAAGAAAAAGTATTGCTATTGATGGAAATAATTAGAAAAGAAATAAATAATTGGCCTGTTTTTGATAATGAATTAGGGTAATTATAGAATGAAATTTGTTTTTAGCATTTCTAAATGTAAATAGCTTAATTTCTTCAAGAAATGAAAAAATTTAGAAAACTAAAATGTTTGAATTCTTCCAGGAATCTAAGGGGAAACGTCCGTATCTCGAGTCACTGCCCAGATGTCGGGGTCGATTTTTCCAGTTCAAGCGTCCCTAAGTCGAATCGTCCGTATGTTGGGATGTCCGTATTTCGTGGTCTCTTTGTATTCAGATTTACTACATTACTGTTAATTCTGAAGTGCACGAGCGTTATATTGAACTGTATCGAGAAACAGCAACCTTAGATTATTGCGGTCTTGTCGTCGTCTGAAAGCAACTCCCTCCATTGTTTCATGAATTCAAAAACACGCTCATGCTCCTTTTCAAACAAAGCATAGGAGCATTCATATGGGCGTATTTGTGATTTTAGACCCCATGCCTGGTAATTTATACAAATTGATAATACGCCCTCTGCGAAGTAAAAAGGGCCATTGCTACTTCAGCTAGTTCAGAGTCTTCAGACCCAGATAGTTTGAAGGTAGAGATTTTTTTCGCAATTCTGTTCGAGACTAATCGGGTTTTTTTATTGGGGCAATTCAGGCTTTTATGAGCGTCACTAGCACATGCGTCTAGCAGCAGCAGCACCGCCATGAAAATAAATAAAAAATGAGTCAGAGTTTTAAAATCAAGGTAAAATTCAATCCTAACGAAAATAATTAAAATGTTCCGTTTTAAAAGTTCGAGACGCAGCGAGCACTGTTTCTTTTTTTTATCGCGGGGCAACACATTTAAAGTACCTAATCATAAATCGTCACGGTTTCAGCATATAAAGCTATATTGATCCTTATTAAACAAGTGAACAACTCATTTCCTTGACTTTGCTGGACATTTTTTAATGATCTTTACTACAAATGGTGGCTTTTTCTAATTGATTTGCTTAATGGTTTGAAGCTCATTAATACTGTCATTAGCTTAACTGTAGTTCGTTTGAATGCCGATGCAATGAATCATCACCGTGGTTGTTTCAGTCATATGCACAACAAGGATTAATGTAGATTTATCTGTTGAGTCCGTGACGATTTATGTTTATGCAGTTAATATCACTGATGAAGTTGACACTTCGATTTTTTTTAACGAATGGCACCAGCGAATGGGAAAGATTTTTGGATACGGCTGATATGATTATATTCCTTTTGAATGCCCAGAACATGGCAACTACAATCAATCATCAATCCAAAAGAAATACAAGTTGGGTTCACGGCATCATAATCAGCGACAGCTCTTTTTTCACTGTGGCATATACATTTAAAAAGTCTCCTCATCGTAAACTACAGTATCAGAGGAGCGTAACAAAAATAAATATAATAGAGCTGAAGTATAATTTGGCGGCATGCCCTCAGCCCTCACGTTTTCAATAAATGAAAAGTTGACGAGAATTCCTGTGAAGTCCGTATTACATTTCACTGCATTAGTAATTGTACGTCTGGCTTCATTTGGATATTACGCACTCGCATGAGTACTGTAAACTGGATTCATCGCCTTCGTTATTTTATAGATACGAATCTTTGTAATGCCCCCACAAATTCCTTTTAATGTGAGTCAACCAGTTCTGCACCTTTTCGGGAGGAATACAAATTGTCCCTGGTTCCCAATCACCCCTGGTATACCCTGGGTTTGAACCAACACCTGATTAGTGATGTCATACCTAATCGTACCCAGCACAGATACGCAGGCAATAAAGGATCGATGACATTCCCCGCAATCGCGTTGCACACGAACAAACGTCGCGGTTTCGGGTTGTTTTGAAGCTATGTCAGACGACTCAGGACGCACTACCGACGTCGTGACGTGATTATGGCTTGATCAAGTGTCTGAGTAGTTAATCAGCATGTCGCGTGACTCGTGCTGACACAGCGATCCCATCATCTACGACATGATATATAGTATTTGAGATTCAAATAGAAATGTTTGACAAGCTATCTGGGATAGATTTCCATGCTTTGAATTTTACGACACGGTTTTTGCTTTCAGGTTCGAAATTCAGAAGTGGCGAGATAAATATCACGAACCTTTTGGGCAACCAAGATATCCGAAAATGTAACTGTGAATGATGTTCTTCGAGCATATTTTCCTTTGCCACAATTCGTCAAGGATAAATTTTCAAAATAGATGTTTGCTCTGTGCAATTCAACCTTCGAAATTCCGAGGATAGGCCAAGAAAATGGGGAGTGGGCAGGATTTATTTCAAGAAATATCATCGCTATTATTACCACACGAATTTTTCAACTGAAGACGATTCAAATAATTCAATCGCCATCCTAATTTATTTTATTTTTCATTTTTGAAAAGCAGTGTAGATGCAAGATCTGTGTGAAGTAACCATGTGGGCCAGCTTTCTGTCGGAAAATTATGTTTTCGAATGACGCTATGAACTAAAAAGCAAGACCACATTCTATATTAATCCTTCCATGATAAAATCCTTCCAGTTGTCGACCGTAAAAAAAAACGAATAACTGTCAAAGCTGCACTGTTTGTACCGATAGAACATAAAATGCACACCACAGCTTGTTTCATCTAATCTCGCGCCATACATTCATAAAAACCTAGGATTTACCTGAAATTGTATAAATCTGAAATCTTGAGTCTTTCAAAAATGTCATCTTTGCTATGCACAAAAATTATATACGCTATACAATATTTGCGGGTCCTTGAAATTTTCTACGAAGTATATCGGACGCTTCGCTGTACAAATGCATATTATGGATGATGCAACTTTCCTGTTCCCATGAGTAGCACTGCAGATAATCCACGTAAATGCAAAAAATGCGCATTGAAAACGTGGTAAAAACACACTATAATACCGTATCTGGAGGTTTTTTCTGTGCAAAGTGGTACAACCTGATACGAATGCTTTGATTCATTATATTTTTCAGAAACTCCTACGAGAAGATGCAAGAAATCGCAGATTTCATTCTGGGACAGACAGAGATCCGACCGAGGATCGGTATAATATGTGGTTCAGGTTTGAGTAAGTGCTGCCCTAATTCTTGATAATGTATGCCCATCAGATAGTTTGAATTTGCCCGAGAAAAATGTGTAAATCCGAAGCGAAAAAAAAATCCTGCAGCTTTTCCGGGAGCTGATAACCATATTAATCACCCGAATTTTCTGGCGTTTCAGGTGGAATCGGGGATCTTTTATCCGAGAAGCGAACGATCCCTTACACGGAAATTCCCCATTTCCCAAAATGCAAGGTCAGTGGTCATCGTGGTGAACTTTCGCTTGGACTTCTCGAAGGAGTGCCAGTGGTCTGCTTCCAAGGCAGGTGCCATTACTATGAAGGCTTCGGCATGTCCGAGGTCAGTCCCATGGGTTCTTCTATATCCATGTTAAAAATGTAGTTTCGTCCATTTCTGAAGTCTCTCAGAAACATGGGGCACTTGTAACCCCGTCATCATTTGGAGTTGGAGAAACGGACATGTGCGTGATCTAATAACCGTGCTGGAGATCCTCCCTGAAAGATTAAAGCCGCTCTAGTTTTCTCCTCCTCATTTCCAAGCTCTATAGAATTCATCCCACTGGGCTTACTGATTAAACAGGGTAACAACAAACGATTTTGGGCTGATTTTCTAAGTGAATTGCAGTAATAAAAGAAGCGTTAGCAGAAACAAGTCTGATTTCATCCTCAAATGAAAGTTCAATTTAGTGATCATGCATTTTTTAAATTTCATATCATGGTTGCTATGGTATATTTGAATACAAAAGCTTCTTAATTTTTTTCCTAAATTGTGATGAAGCATTCGAAATGGAATGCAATGAAAGATTGAAATTTCTGGCAGGTTGACCTCGTACTCAAAGACATGCCTGATTCGAGTGTACCGTATTCAAATAAGTTATATTTTATGTCAAATTCGTGATTATGGCATTCACGGCCATTCAAAATCATCGAACCAAAAAAAATTTCAAATGGGATCACGCATACTTGTATATTATCCGGATTTTTTTCTAACTCGTTTTCTCATCGGACTTCGCCGATGAGTTGAGGGTGCGCACTGCGCAATGTATTTTTGAATTACATTGTCTCTAATTTCTCACTTTTAAAGGTGTGTTTTGAACTTCTCTGATTTTTCGCGTACTTCTGAAAAATGCAGGTGGTGCTCGCAACTAGAATCATGAAATTGCTGGGGGCTAAAATCATGATCGTGACAAACGCAGCTGGAGGCCTGAACCCGAGCATGAAAGTGGGTGACATGATGATCATCAAGGACCACTTGAACTTTTTGGGGTTGTCCGGAATCTCTCCACTTCGCGGCAGCAACGAAGATCGGTTAGTTGAATCTGACATTAATATCTTAGCCAGTAAATGTATCCCAGATTTTACCGCGTTTTTCGAGTCAATCGGAAAAAGTGCTGTGCGTTTTTTTAGCGGTACATAAGGCCTGCAAAATTAACAAAAAACTACTTGTACTCTTATAGAGCAAGGGACACGAGGTTCGTCGAACGTGACACGCAGTTCTTTCATCCTTCAAATGTAACTTGCCAAACCTCTTGCACTACTTGAGCTTGATGCACATTCTGTTGAATTTACACGTGCCCATGAAATGAAGTCAATTCTAAAAGTTAAAAAGTAAACGCGAAATGCGCCCAAGTGTTTTCGCGCAAACCGTAAATAGACACCTGAATTTAGTTCAATAACAAAAACGAAGAGATCACGAATGGCTGACCGTTCACTACAAAAGTTCCTCGATGTTATATGTTTAATTTACGAGGGAAATTCTTGACGATAATAATATAGGCAGAATCTCTAGAATTCGTGCGCCTACTTGGAATGAGTCGTCAATCTTGACTTGGTATTTGATGAATGCCTGTCAGAATGCATGTGCATGGTTTGAAACATGGTCTCGCACAAGCTCTTATAAACTGCAATTTATGATGGAACATTTCGCGGTCGAAGCCACGCCTCTAAGGGCAAACACAAGATGTAAACCGTGAGTCTTGATTGATCTATTGCAGCTCCAGTGAAAATCTCCCGTTCTAATTTAATTACGCTGGTGTTAAGAAAAGCTGGGGAAGGTGCAATGACCGCAAAAATAGAATGCGTTTTGATACCTCAAACAATCTCCATATTGAATACTCTATACTCTATACTGTTATCCAGAAAATGATTTGAGCTTTGTCTCTCTTTCTCCTTACATGGGAATAAGTCTTTTAACTACAAGATTTTCTGTTCCTTGCAGCTGTTTTCTTTTTTTTTCCCTCAACTTGCATCAACCCGCATTAAACCGTGATGCCTATTTATGCTCATTTTGTTTACAATTTGCTATTTGACAACAGTGACATACAACCCTCACCGGTTCTTCCTTCTAAATTAGCAATTTAGAAGGAATGGTTCTTTTGAACTGCCATGTATATATATTTATGTTTATATTGAATAAAAACCTGGATGTATATTTAATAATTTAGAAGTGTTCATGATGGAACCCACAGTTCATGATTTGGGATGAGATTCCATTCTCAGAATGTGTTCTCATGAAGGCATAAATGTACCTTCATTCCAGACAATTCCTCAAAATTAATCTAGAATTCATTATGGTCATTTCTCAGAGAGACTTGCAAAATGATTTAGCCAGACTCTCTTCAAAGCTCTTTATTTTATTGTCTTGTTTGTGTGATTGTACAAATACGAATGTTGTAACTGAATACATTTGAAAGTATATTTTATTGAAGTATATTTTTATTCCTCAGTCTACAGACAACAAAATTTGTCTACTGTCTACTGTACTTTAAAGAGTTCTTTATGATTACAGTCTCAAAAGAATGCTTGGTGGTCTGCTGATATACAGCACCCCTGTTGAATATAAAACCCACAAAATATTATTTCATTGTGAGGTGACAAAAAAACGTGCCTTTAACCCTTTCAAAGATGGCGTCGAATATAAAAACAGCGGCTGCTGAGAAATCACCAGATGAATTTGCTCGATTTTTTTTTTTTTGCATTCAGAACTCGTGTAATATTATCAGGATGTCTCAAATATGCCGATGAAAATGATGGGCCGATGGTGGGAATGCGAGATTTGCGGGCAAGGACAATATGAATGAATTGCTCAAAAATTAAGTTTCTTTCAAGAGGTGCTTTTCAAATCACAGTACTATTTACGAGCAGCCGCTTCACGAAGAAACGGACAGAATAATTTAAGATGATTAAATTAAATATCAAGAGGCAATTGTCACGAGAATAACAGAAAAATATATCTTTAACTTCGGGGACTTATGGCAGTCGTGAAAGCGTAAGTTTTGATTTTTTCTTTTTTGAACGAAGAAGTACTTCGGGAGATACTTAGTGCTGTACGACTAAGGGGAGTCGTGAAATTATTTATTCCACTTCTTTATTCTACGATGTAGATATTGCTTGCAAAGGGTCCCACGAATAAGAAAATTAAAAGAGGAAACTCTGAAAAATGATGTCTATTCAGGTTTATTTTAAATAAGTTGATCTTAAGTTCATAGAAGTTTTCGGATATTTGCCACAAATAAGCGAAACTTCTGTGCAATCCGATTTTTAATTAACCCCGCAATACCGTTCATAAAACATAAAATTCGTACGCATACATCCTTTGATTCTCTTCCAGTCAAGAGTGGAAGATGCAACCGAAGTATTCAGTAATATTCCCCTTGGAAGTACTGTACATGAGGAGATTGTACAAGAAAGCTTATTGCCTTTCTCATTCAATACTGGAGGGCAATTTGATATGAAAGTTTTTAACAAAATGCGATTGTATATAAGACCTTTACCTATCATCGCAAACTTTCAACAACTTATTCGGCTGTTCTCAGTTTACTGGCGCAGTGACCTTGGAAGATTGAAACCACGAATATATTTGGAAAAAATCGACGTAATACTTTGAGTATCCACCCAAATTCTTTCCTGGGCGTGTACATCTCTGATGGGGAATAAGAGCGCCGTGTGTCATTTTTCCAAGTAGCAAGGTCTTCAGTCGTAAGGGACATGTTTGAGTGTGCTGGCATCCAGTTTTCGACCAATGTGCCAAGTGATGTGGCGAAGCAAACCAGAACACGACCATGTTGAGCCCTTCGAGAGTTTACGCTGTTGCACTCGGTCATGCGAAACACGATAAGAGGATCAGTTTCGTCTTCCTCTTCGCTTTTCACATTTTTTGGTTACCCAGCTACTTCACAGCCATATCCAACATTTATAACTTGAAAACGTAGAGGGTTTGGAAAGACTCACTTCAGGCTTCTCCAGCTACTTCAGAATATGTCAACATTTCTAAATTATCTCATTACACAAGTTTATTCCTCTCGAAGGATACGAAACCTGATCAATATGAAGAGCTTTATCCCGGCCGTAAATTAAAAGATTACTTATTTGCATTTCTTGAAAGATTCGTGACGTGCATAATTAATGAAGTATTGCGTACAAAAGCACAAATGATACATTTGTTTAAGAATCCAGCCAAGTCCGCAGGTAACCGGACCATTGGCACAGCGACAACTCGCCAGATATGACAACTCGCAGTACCACCAGAACTCATCTATTGTAATTTTTAAAAATTGAAACCTTTCAGTACCTTTCACTTTTCCCATGCGTTTTACAGTGAATGATGAAATGCATGGTCTGTTTGAAGAGTAAAGCGACGCGCAGTTTTCCAAAAAACTTGTTTGTGTCACGTGACTCATACATTTGGATTGTGAATAATAGTTTCAATGAATGGCTAATTTGTTATGACTCCGTTTTTCTTCAAATACAATAATTGACGTTAATTTCACAAATGCTATGCTTCAACATTCTTCAAGGACTCATTCAACACTTGCAAGAAAATTTAGGATAGATGTCACATTTAAAACCTTCAAAATTTAGAGCAAAATTTATTCACATAATTAGTTACAAACTAGAAGACATAGATGGCGTTGTGTCCGATAAATCTCTACAATTTTCCTGCGGCCAGAATCTGTTACTAGTCAAGTTGCACCTTGCAAATTTTTGCTGCGTGTGTTGTCGCAACTGACAAGTAGTCGATGTTCGAATTGACGAGTAATCATTTCCGCGAACCCCGAAGTACAATTTTGCGTCATGTTTTGCATTATGTTTTGCATTGATTGTCTCCGGGTTTCCAGAATTGAGTTAAACTCGTCAGGGATGTTCAACAACATTTTAATGACATCTGTTATAGACTTATACGACGTCTTAAAGATAGTCAATCGCGTTCGGGTATGGAACGTTGCTGCGCAGATTTTTTATTCCTTCCAGAGAGAGATGAATGATACAAAAGATGCCAGGTGTCGATACGCTAGCGGCGGGATTTTTTTTTTTTTTTTTCATGGGGGAGAATTTTCATTGGTCGGGTACTCAACTGACAGTATGTCTCTCTTCCTTATAGGTTGGGTCCAAGATTTCCGTCCCTGACGGATTTGTATGACGGCGGAATCCGCCAGATCGCCAGAGCTGTCGCCGTTTCCATGAATATTCAGCATGAGGTTCACGAAGGTATTTTAGCCGCTCTGGGTGGTCCGAGTTACGAGACCGTCGCCGAATTGAAGTTTCTTCGGTTGGCTGGCGTGGACGCCGTTGGTGAGGCTTTGGACTGATTCGAGCGAATTTCGATCACGCCAACGATGGAAAAATGAATTTAATGAATTTTCGAAAGAACTGCTGAAACCCGTAAACGAGTAAATTCATCGAGAAAATACGCCGGGAAAGAACATCAACACATGCTCAGCCATTTGAATGTACAACATGCAGATATCGTCGGTTATTTTATTTACTCGAGTCTCGATTAACCGGCGAAACTAAGATGCACTGTCACTTGCTCACAATACGACTACTGTACAGTACAGTAGAGTATTGTAAAAACAGAAACCAGACCACACAGCGGAACGAAACCACAGAATAAACGTGCAATTTTTAACGAATGCATCCTCAAAAACAATCCATGAGAAAATCTGTCAAAATTTTTTGGTCGATTGAAATTGACGTGGAAAAAAACAACCCAACTGAAAAATCATTAAATATCATCACGGTATAAGCAGAAAAAAAAGAAACTTGCTATCAGCACCTATATAGACGAGTGTTCCCCGACCCCTGGTGTGCGGACCGGCCACGATCCGCAGAAGTTTTTTCCGCGGAAAATTTTCAGGGAAATAAATTCATCAGAAGAAGCAATTAATTCAGTTATCTTTATTCGAATTCTTGGAAATACAGAGGCAGTTTAATTTATCTGATGAAAAATAAAAGTTGGCTCATCTCCTAATTCTCACTTGCTGAAATGAATTACTGTATTTAATTTTCCATTCATAAAAAGCTTTATTCAAGTCCACGATTCCAATTTTTTGATTGCATTCAACTATACAGTAGTTGCTTCATTGTTTCTTAACTTAATTTTTCAAAAAAGCAGAAACTTTTCAAATACCTGCCATGAAGTCATTCAACTTCCAAAAAAAACGTATTCGAGTCAGCTAAAATTTCATGAAACTTTGCCGGTCTGCAGAAAATTTCTTGGGAATTTGCCGGTCTGCCGAAAATTTTACGGAAATTTTCCGGCCCCGAAAAGTTGGGAAAACTGATATCATTTTGTCATTTGATTTGCCTTTTTACGTCAAGTTCAGATAAAACTCAATGACTTCACATATTTTTTCATTACTTGACTATTCAAATGGTGAGCATCTCTGGACCATCATCACATGAATAAGCATTTGACTTGCGAATATATAAGATCATAAATTCGCAACCTGATTTTTTCGTGATTCAAATTCAGATAAGCGTATTTTTAATGTCCGCGTGAATGGGGTTTTCCATGCAACTCTTCCTTTCAAAGCGAAGACAATTTGATCCTTGAGAGGGATCTAAATTGGAAACAAGAGTTGGTTGAATGATCAAATTGTCCGAAAATATATCCAAAATTCCATCTGGGGCTGATTTTTTCAGTGACTCAAAGGCGTGCACAGGAAATAAAATAAGTTTATTCACCTTTTATTGACAGGGATGAGCACGGTGCACGAAGCGATTGCTGCTCGTCACTGCGGAATGCTCGTGTTCGGCTGCAGTCTCATCACCAATGAATGCATCGTGGAGTACGGGACGAATAGAGAACCTAATCACGAAGAAGTGATCGAAGCAAGCAAAAACGGTGCCAATAAATTTGCGACGTTCATCTCGAAACTTGTCAGCGGTCTTCGGCAGCAAGATACAATTGCCTGAACTCAGCAGTTCCTCGCTTCGGGCTTGCCTAAAATTGTAGGATAAAAATCTCTGACAGCTGCGCGTCTTCGTGGTTACAGTACACTTCTGGTAGAAATGTGCGCGTTGTCAATTTCGGTATTTCGTTACGGCGGAAAAAAAAAAGTTTCTATTTGATGCCTGAAAGGCGAAACGGATTCTCTGCTGATGGCCGGGTTGAGGGCTGTATGCTACTCGTTCAGGGACAAAAATGCTGAAATTTTCAAAAACGCAGTTTGTTCATGAATATCTTACACTTGATCTTAAACCTCATGATTATTTTATGAATAAAACTGGAATAAAGCGTGTCAGCAGATTTCAACGATAGAACGTTGGGAAATGGGAGACGATCGCTGAATGTGTCGCAGAAGGGACGTACTGTACTTGTAGAATATTGTATTTGCGCGTGTTTTTTTCCTTGTTTCAAAGAAATGATGGATTTTGACCTTGATGTACCGTGGTCGCATCGCACCGTTAAGTACCTTTGCTGCATTTTTAATGCGCTCTGAACGGAATTATCGGAGTGTTTGTCTCGCTGCATGAAGATTGATTTCCTTGTATACGCGCGGAAAGAGACCAAGTACTGTACTACTGTAAACAAACATTGTACCCTAGGTAGCAGATGTCACATTTACTCGAACTCGGGGAACTGCGTCCGCAAAAAATTTGTCATTCTACGTTTAAAACCATGTAAAATTGTTCACAGTATTCCAGATATAAATGCTTCAATATAATTCCCTGGCGTTGATGATCAATTATAACCTTTTCGATCATCAACAGAGGTCAGCCATAGTATGCACACAATTTTGGGCAAGTTGGTGCAGATGTTTCTTCCTCAGACCTTATTTATCCACTACCCAAACCTTGAAAGCAATGTTATGGCCAAAGTTTGAAGGGAATGGGTCTCAACTTAACAGTTTGCAATGCATGAAGAACCTCCAATGCCACTTCTTCCTCCTAACTGAGAGAGGAATGTAAACAAGAATCAAAGTGAAACAGATGAGGATTCAGATAAACTGGGTGAATCCAGAATAGTTTCTTGAGATCACAAAGTTGCGATTTAGATGAAGTTACCTCATGCTTCGAAGGATTAAGATAAAATTCAGAAAATTATGATGAAATGTTCAAGTTGGAAAAAATCACTCAGCAGCAGAAGTGAACGGTTCCCTTATTCGTTCAACGCAAAATTGTTGGTATTGATGGAACACACTCGCAACGAATCAAGAGCATAAACTGATCAGAATTTTTGGAAATCTTATGATTTGCAAGAATAATCCTCCAAACTGTCGCCCAAGATTTGGGACGAGTCTTCAGCTTAATGGGACAAATGCATATCGCCCTTTCAAACCCTAATTTCCAAGAACTGGTATCACTTGTATAAATGAAGACGTGACTACGGCAGTTTCTAAATTTTCAGAAGTTGAATCATACCCTGCACACTTGCTTCGCCTCATCAGCAATTATAAGCATGACTTGTTGAGTGGATGTAAAATATGCATCAAAGATAACCACCCCATGCATCAGCCGACTCAAGTACTGTATACAAACACAGCACACTCACACAACACAGTACTGTACACATATTGAGCTGGAAACAGTGAAGATTTCAGGAGAGCGACACCTGTTTGACGTTGATGAAAATGGAATATAATTGGGTATGTGATGCTTCAGAGAACACAGTAGTGTGTACTAACAAGCAAGAACCAACAAGTAACATTCCTCCAAGCTCTTCAACGTCCTCGCTTCAATGTGGAACTGCGGAGGTTTAGAGAACATTTTTATTAGCTAGAACATTCAGATAACTATGAATTAAAATTTAAATTATCGGTGGTTATGCCAAATAAAATTTTACAGAATCCCAAGTATACAAAAATACATCGATTTTGAAGGAAAAGGGCGTCGAATTCCGCAGAAACGGCGATTTCATCAAGCATCAGAAAATTCGGGGAATTCTGAAAAATTAACAATCATCACAATCGCAAGACAGAGTGACTAATAATGTATCATGCGGGTACGTAACTCCGCTTAATCCATGAAATCCTTCATCATCCCCATTTTCATCGCACGCTGGAATAACCTGGCTAATGCCAGGCAGTATGCATTCTGGATAATTGAAAATCACGGAGGAAAAAACATTGCATTGTACAGCATAAAATGGCCCGAGTTCTCATCCAAGCCGATACAATTGCCTTGAAAATATCCACCCTCCCTCATGCTTTTCTTCACTATGCAAAAAGAACCTATGGCGTAAATGCATGAGAAGTACCGTAATTTTATCACAAACCTGCTTGAACATACGATACGTTTACTAATGCATGCTCATTAAATTTTTAAATCATATTTCTGTCGAGTTTATTTTCACAGACAACATCATCATGTGGATTTGAATAAAACATACCTCAAATTGGGAAGCCAGATTCTGCTGTCAGAATAATCTTGCTTTTTCGCCTCTAAGCAGTTTATATTTCAAATTTTCTAGAGGTTTTATATTTCAGCAGAAAAGATTTCGAAGAAATCATTTTACGGTACTGCATAAGCCTGAAATGTCATTCTGAATGTCGAACTTTGATGAAGCCGGCTTACAGGAAGCCATCTTAAGCTAAGCATAACAAGCGGAGTTATCAGATCTTACGAATGTTCATACGAAACAGCACATAACGATTACTGAATCGCTGGCAAATGCCACGTAATTGAATTATAGTTTCCATGTACTGTACTTTAATACTTTTCCGTGGAACCATTGAATAAGTGCCCAAAAATGCAATCATGATTAACCCGGTGTTTTTCTCTCTCGAACGAGAGAAAGTTGAACTGATGAGACAGACGGCTGCATGTTTAAATAACAGCAATACTTTTTCTCGCAGCCGTCATTTCAAAATATCAAAAATGCAATCATGATTAACCCGGTGTTTTTCTCTCTCGAACGAGAGAAAGTTGAACTGATGAGACAGACGGCTGCATGTTTAAATAACAGCAATACTTTTTCTCGCAGCCGTCATTTCAAAATAGTGTCGGAAAATTCCGGAAACATTCCTGCTGATCAAGCATAAGCCTTCCATGTCCATCTAAGCAATACAGTACACGATTTCTGCGTGAATGACTGACACTCTGAACTATTCCATCAATACCTTTCCATCTTCTCATTGGTCAGCACTTCGGAGGAATCATGTAGAAAATTTTCCACGTTTGTTCGATTACGTGCGCTGATTATACATGTGGCATGATGAGAACCACGAGCGCATCATCTGTATCTCTTTTCTGGAGCGAAATTTCCAATACAGTATAAAATTCAAAAAATGGCTTATTTGTAATATAAGAAAAAGTGAAAATTTAGTCAGTCATTTTCTGGTCCACTTAGAGGAGTTCTCACTGGAGTAACGCAGCGAACATCAGAGCTGTAGCGAGCTGACTCCTTCGTTGTGCCAGAGCACTGCATGTTCGGCAAAATTAGCTTTAGTAATTTATACAGAATTGTTCATTCCCTTCTGCGCAGAAAAATACAGATATTTGAAAATTAATATACTGTATAGTAAAAACGAGATAAATCTACAGGATGCAAGCTATCAACTCAGTCAGAAGAAAATAATCAAATGCAAGATGGAGGGGAGGTGGTATACACTGTACTGTACACTATAGATGCAATTAGGCCCTTGAATTTCTGAAGACTTCAAAATACTGTATAATGTTGAGAAGACGAATTCACAGCGTAAAGTTTGAAGTCAAATGATCTTCAGAACAAGTCCAGTTGGTGGAATTAAAATTCTACTCAGCATCTTATAAATGATGTTCGTCCCGATGAGTAGAGTACTGTATTCAAGGTTCAACTGCAGTGGGAATACAGTATAATTCTAGAATGTAGTCCAGACTTGCGTCCGATGTCGCATTCAAACGGAAGATCGAACGTAAAACCGTAGACAACAGCAGGATTTCATTTGATAAAATGACCAGTCTATCAGAATGCATTATTTTTTCAGCACTGGACATTTTTAAGTGACTACGGTCATTTTACTGACTTCCAGCTACACGAGAGCATCAGACCCAGTGGAATTTGATCGCTCGTCAATAAGCTGCCTAGCAAAAAAACGGGGAATTTTCCAGCGGCACTAATCACGATTATAATTTTCCTCAGGACAAAGGCAAAACCAACCTATTGACATTCCTCTTACATGAGGAATTACTTCACAAGATGCTAGGTACTTAGACAATCGCCAGTAAGGTATTTTTAGTACACTACATTTTCGTAGATGTCTTCTTTTCATAAGATGCTCCATCAGCGTTCCCCTGGACAATTTTTACATTCCAGGTAAATATCCATCATAGTCGTCTATATCCAGAGAACTTGCAAAGCACCATTGAATTTAACTGGCCATGTATTCATAAAAATATACCGTACTTCTTTCCCACACCTCAAATTTACGTCATTATCAAATTTACATTCGATTTGAGAACAGAAAGACATCTCCCTAACATGTGAACTGTCGAACAACCTGTACAAGTGATCACGATATATCGCAAATTTATATCAACAGGATGAATCTCCCAGTATGCGAGAAAAGCTGGACAAAATTTGTTCATAAACTTGCAGAAAGTTCATATAGATGATGAAAGCTTCCACTGAATTTCACAATGATAAATCAGTAATCGCATGCGAATTTGTGTTTTGTAAGCAGGAAAAAAAGGAACACGTAATTCATGCACCAAACGCATTTTATTATTTAGTTTCAACACAGATTTCGAGAAAGTTTCGAGAGAGGCACGAGATTCCTGATCAATGATGCAAATACACCTGAACATCACTAAAACACCACCATTTATCCACACAGAAAATACCTGGTGCAAGCTTTGATGAAAAGCGAAATTCTGTACATAAAATGCGGCTTTCTGCGAGATTTTTTCCATGAGTAACAATACATCGCTTCCAAGCTGTACAGGATATTAAAAAAAAATAAAATATTTCGTTGCGAGGTCCGGTAAGAATACTTTTTTGAATATTTCCGTAAAATGGCGGCTTCTCAAAAAGTTGTACTTCGCAAGTTTGCTTGCGTCTACATAAAAAAAGCTTTCAATGCACATTCAACAAAGGCGTCGAGCGAAGCCACGAAAGCTGGTGCACTCCTTAAAACCGCGAAACATGAAATTAGGGTCAAGACTGCGAATCTTAGCCCTCAGTTCTGTACATCCGAAATGGAAGCTGTTACGTAGTTCTAAAAAAAAAAAGCCAACTAAGCAAAGAAGCGTTCGCGTTAACGAAAACAAACTCCGAATAATTTGATCGACGGCGAAGGTATCAGTTATCCTGGATGATTTCGGAAGACCTCGACATCAGTTCAAACTCCTCGCTTGTTCTTGAAGGCGAAGAACGCATCAACTGCGTAAGCGGCAGAGTTCACCAACGAGAGCGCCTGAAAGATATACGAAGACATCACGTTTAAAAAACCTTGATGATTTTAGCGCCTAGCAGACCTCCCTGAAATTTTCGTGGAATAATAAAAGATCCTTACCCCAAGAGCCAGTCCGACGTTTCGAAGCTCAGATTTGGGCAGTTCTCTGTAGGTGTCGATGGCCATCGCTCCGGTTGCGAGGTACAGGATCGCACCGACAGTGTTTTGAATAAATTCCTGAAATTAAAGGGATATCTCACCATCTACGCGCCTCCTGCATTTTACTCGACGGAAAATTGTCGGGGGGGGGGGGGGGAGGAAACGTCCGGTAAATTTCGACTTAAGTGATGTTTCCAAAGGGCGTTCTAAGCGAAGAATGATCATATTCTCAACTCAAAATCCGAGTTGTACGGTCGTATACAATTCGCACGCATTGCGAGAGTACTTTATGTCACATGAATCCACCTGAGATTCGTTCCCCGTCCAACGATCAAGAAGAGGGCAACATTTTTTTTTTTGACGCACCGGTTCTATTAACGGGCAAAAAAAACCTTGAAACTATTATTTTTAATTACATCTCGAACGGTGCGATTCAGGGATTCAGTCTAAAATATGAAAATTCAAGGCGGGGTTTCATGAATACATCTCTTATTCCAAGGAAAAATTCGAGTTCGAAAGTTCATAGCCTATCTTGCCTTGAACCCAGACCTCTGAGAACGTTGATCAGGAAGATGTGCGCAACAGCTTCACCCAAGAAAAAAAATCACCGCTTCGGGCATCAAGTCATAATAAGCCATCAATGGAAACATTAAATTTCGGAATGGGCCTATTACCCATTATGTATTGCTTCTCCTCAGTTCACGCACAGTAATTATTCGCAGTAGAGTTAAAGGTAAACTTTAGTCAAAACCTCGTCAGAACAGTGCGAGATAAAGAAAATTCATATCTTCCCAGAAACTCTGACCTGCGAACTCCCTTGAAAGGTTAACACAGCTTGTAAATCTTCTAGAAAATGTTTCGCTTAAGTCAGCGGAGCATACGGCAAGGTTTTGGATTGCATTTACCCGTGCTTTCCGTTTTCAATCGAATTACTACCGGCTTAATTGTCGAAAACATGACAAGGTCGAATTCTCCAGAATCACAGAAAAACTACTCGCATTTAATCGGCCTCAGAGACCTTCACTGGCTAGCCGACAAACAAGCTTTTATTTTTCAATGCTAGAATCATCTGAGAATACCTGGGATACCTTCTAAAATTGCTCTCACGTAATCGGCGCCTCCAATCTCCCAACAAAACCCTACCCGTTCTATTTTTTCATTCTGAAAATGATGCGTGATTACTCGTCACCACAACCGCAACGTTTCCGGTCCTTCAAATTTCTGCCAGCTGCGCAGGGTAAAGCTTTCTACGCCACGAGAGGATAATCAGATAAAACCGCATAAGTATTTTTGAGGCAATCTAAGTTTCTCAGCAGTTAAGTCTAATTAGGAGACTCGAATACATGGCGTCCACTTTTTCCACGAGTCTGAAATTGTTTAGATTCTCAATCGTAAAAAAAAAAGTTACTCAGTCACGACTCACGAGACGCAAGAAAATTGTGATTTAAGAAAATTTTTACCGAATCCGTCTACAAATTCATCACGACTTCTTAGTGGGTGTAGTTCAGCGCTATGCTAAATGCCGGGAGGGGGGGGGGGCAAGCGTGGAAAAACGGATAGAAAAACAATGCCAGCGAAGAAAATGTCACAAGGATATTGCCATGGATGGAAAAGGTCATTGAGAGACCATATGACAAGAAAAATCAATACGAAGTAAGAGGAAAACGCATCGAAAGGAAAAATGAAATTTCGAAAGGGAGAACGCCTTTCGTCAAAGATGACCTTGAAAATCAGAAAAATATTTGACTAAAAATTTGAAGAAAAATTACAGAAACTGCATCTTCCGCGGCTTTTACTTATCATGAAATTTTCTCTTTCGCATCCCATGCGCTTTCTCCTCTCTCAGGACATGTATTGTTTGAAAATGAGCCAAGTTAGCTAATTCGACGACACGCTGATCGAGGCTACCAAGGTGAGGTGTCGATCCCGAATGGACGGGTTAAACGGAGCCCAGCGTCCCAACAACGCCTGGTGTTCGGCCTCCTCTGGTCTCATCCGATCGGGAGAAGCGTGACGCGGACGTGCCTCGACACTCCGCTCACGTTCCGCGTCACGCTGTAAAAAATGCGCAAAACCAGCTCCAGGACAGTGACGCATCCCACCACAGTTAATTCAAGTGCATGTTAATGTTAATGTACAAATGTCAGATCGCTCCCGAAAAATCCCAGGCTCCCTTTCCGCCAGGGCAGATTATCCGTTATGGAAACTGCAGACGGATGAAACGATTTTCTATTAAGAAGTTTACGGGTTAAAAGCATAAGCAACTTTCGGCAACAGCAGAACAAACTTCGCTACTTTAGGTACTACCTAGCATAGGTCTTTTCAACATTTGTGTTTCTTGAACTCCCTTGAAGATGTCTAGAGCGTTCTTCTTAAATGCCAAGGAAACTTATTCCCAACTATGCGAACATAACCGGCTTAAGTAGAGAACACGTTCACTTTTTGCAAGATGAAGACGCAGCGATTTTAATTTCCTTTCAGAGCATTTAGCGATTATACAGTAATAGAAAAAGGGGATCATTCTTGATCCGGAAATGACAGCAGTTCTGCTAAGATTCTAATTTCAAAATTGAAAAAAATTGGGGCTCCGAGAGAAAGTAAAAGAAGCATTAAAAACTATTTCAGAAACCAGGTTTAGCAAGTTCAAGATCTTGGCATAGTCATTATTACAAAATTGTACAGTAGTTTAAAATTTCCATCAGAAGTCCTACGTGGCACATTGAAGTACAGTAATCGGGGTTTTATATGCAAGATTTGGTGGTAAAATTCACGAGTTAGTTGAACTTTTCACGGTAGATGTCACACCGAACCAGAAGAAAGTACTGTACTCTATTCCATAATGAGTCTTCTTCATCAGCTCGGAATTCGGCGGATAGAAAGAGGCGCATGTAAAAAAAAAAAATCTTCAACGAAGTATGGGACAAGCGAGAACGATCAGAGTAATCACTGAATCAAGGTAGTATTTGTTGAAAATCACAAGCATTCATAAAAACAAATCTTCTGCTGCTGCCAACAGTCGCCAAGCAATTACAAAGCAAGAAATTAGTAGCATGCAGTGCTGGTTAAGAAGAGTGAATTAGTTCAATTCAACATCCGATGCCTCAACCATTTTAGAGGTTTTTTCCCGGCGAACTTGATGTCGATGACGTAAATCCATGGATGAGATGTGAACCTGGCGGTCTCTCATCGCGCGATTTTTCGGGCGCGATCATTCCGAGAGTCGGGACTTTTTAACTTCGCTGTTCAGCAAGGTGGGGAGTTTTCGTCGGAAGAAATCTATTTATAGATCTCGTCAGACAAAAGTGGGAAGGATACTCACAAGCGTGCTCTTCTCCAGGCCCGTATCGTTGATCATGTAGGAGATGAGGAGTGGGATCGTGACGAGCAACATACCACCGATCGTCGTGATGCCCATGAGACGCCTGTCCAGGCCAGTGAGGGCATCGCCTTGACCCCAGTCGATGTTGTACGCTCGCAGCAAGATCATGCAGATCAAACCAAGTACCTGAGTACAGAAACAACGAATTTCAAGTACAGTACGCAAACACATGACATCTCAACACCGAAACAACGTAACTCGAGTAGTCGAGTACAATACGCAACTGCGGGGCGGATGGGAACGCGGATTACAAGTACCCAAGCAAACGGGTGTCGAATGAACTCACCAATTTTTCAAACTCCTGCCACTAGAATTAGGGGATGTCCCGAAAGTCTCATAGCATACAATAAGTAATGCCATGCGGACTCGTCATTTAGGGTCAGTTCAGGAATAATCATGGGCTCTTTTCGTAATAGCTTTCCACCTGGTTGGCCAGAAATATTCTTGAACCACGAAGGGATAGATAGATAAACCATGCAAAAATCAAAAAAGTCCGTGAAATGTGAGAGGCGTGGGATTTCGGCTTCATTATTCCAGCAGATGACCTTTCATCACTTCCAACATGGCCAAGTGATGCACGAGGATAAGAGACGATGGAAAATAACGCAGATTTTTCCTCGAACTCCGATGTTGCAATGATTCTGAGGAATGCACAGCCCTTTTTTTTAAAACCCCCGTATCACCAACTTCACCGCTCTTTTCATGGAATTAATTCTATCACATCTCATACCTTGGAAGTGACCAGCTTCAGTGAATTTCAGGAGTCCAAGAAATATACAGTACGCACGCGCATAAAAAGTCCTCATATTCGAGATTCCCCAAGAAAGCTTCCGAGAACCATCAGTAAAAACATGAATTAATGATATCTGAGTCTCAGGAATGATATCTGAGTCTCAGGAACGATATCTTCAGCCCACGGGCTTCGTTTTCCTTGGCAACTAGCAGTGTACAGTAATTGCTTCTCCTTCGCCTGAATCCTGGGTGCCTGGTGACATTCACCACCAGGCTTCACACCAAACTCGCTTCCACGTTTCCAGGAGCTTTCGAAGCGAATTCAAGACGCCATCTTCCACTTCCGCGTCGGGGGGATCAAACTTCGAGCATTTTTGCATCCTTCGGCTTGCCCAAGTGAATTAATTTCGTCAGAATTCCATCAATTACGGGGATGAAATGGCTAAAAGCTGTACAGCAGGCACGTAAGAGGCGCTCATCAATGAAACCCGGGACACTCGAGGACAACCCTCCGGATGCGGCGCAATTTTCGCTTGTACAAGGATAGCTTTATTTTTCCCGTGCCGTTCCCCGATACCGGAAAAACACGGTGCTCAGTAAGCGCCCAGAGACAGAGAGAGAGAGAGAGAGAGAGGGGGGGGGGGGGGATTGCCGCAGGCATTGGAAGGACGCCACTTGGGTCTTTCGCGAAACTTCTCGACCCATGATGGCAAATTCCGCTCTTTCGTCATTCTCGCCGGATTGCCGCGTAAGATCAGCAAGACATGCATTTACACATGCCAAGGACGAGGAATTCGTTCGCATCTTTGTAATTTTCGTTCAAAACACTGTTCCCCGATGATTTTTCTCATTAATCTCTCCATTTATGTTCTGATGAAGGATTTACACGCAGCTCCTCTACCGGCATAATTTTCTGGACAAGGAATATAATGCGCTTACTGGAGGGAACGTAGAATTTTGTTGCTCAGGCCCCCTGAAATCTCGTCAAGAGAGCCAGCACAAAAAAAAAAAACAATCAGTTCCATTTCGTGTATCGTGTATTCTACACTTACTCTACGCAGCTCCAAAATTACTGGTACAATTACTGTACTCAATTATCAGTTTTAAAATACGGAAACGGAAAAAAGGGGTAGCACGAGTTGGGACGTGGCCGAGGCTAGAGAAATCGGGTCACATCTAAATTTCGGAATTTTATTCCAGGCATACTACAAGAGCGGAACTTCGTGATGTTTCCTCCGAGTCGTGGCGGTCATTCGTTCTGATCGTTCGCCGTGGCGGCAACGGCGGCGGCGCAGACAGGCACCGGCGGAGACCTCGCGTGAGTTCCACGCCGTATGCCGAGCCACACTACTACTACTACTACTACGCAGTTAAGTTTTCTTCCCTCTCTCTCTTTCCTTCTCCCCACTACGCCACGCCGGGCCTTGAAGGTGCGCGCGACTATTCACCAACCCACGTACCGGAATTCCTCGGCGGAATTACACGTTTTCTACGCCGCAGAGTTCCCTGGATACCCGGATTGCGTCGATTTCTCTCTTTTATGTCTCGGGCTCTAATTGCAGTTTTGGAGAATTTATATGCGTCTTGGGAGAAAAACCACCGAAATTCTGAAGGCATGTCGAAATCCGTTCAGAGCTGGGGGACTCGGGGAAGCCATGAAATCTCTGAAATCTCGCGGACACGTCCTTCTTCATAAGTTAGAGATTTCGATCAATTTCTCCGAACTTTCCGTTCCACTACTCGGAAAAAATAACGGAGATGCCGATGATAACCCTTTATCCACGTTCTTGGTCCCCTACATCCTTGTTCATCGTGGTTCCTGGTAAAATCGATTCGTGCCAAAGACAAATCCAGATGGTTTCTTCTCTTTCCTACCTCATGAAATAATTACAGTGATTCTTCCAAGCTGGAGGGCAGATACAGTATTTCCTTCGATTTCCTTCCCAGTGAAATAATTACGCACTTTTTTCGAACGGGAGGGCAGAAACACTGGCAATTTTCATCGAGAAGTACGTCGAAAAAAAAAACAGAAAATCTCTCGATACGACACATGTTGGTCACAGCATCTCATAATAGGGCTGTCTGTCAAGTTGAAATTCTCAAAAAATTGATCATGAAGTCAGCGGTAAGTAGAACATCAAAATGCGTTAAAATTTCCGTTCTAGAGTCTGAAAAAACAGCAATCCACACGCAAAAACAGCGGACGGCGAAACGCTGCCATTTACACCTAAATCAACTTTTAAACGCTATTAACAATGAAACAGTCCAATTTGAGATCCGATTTATTTTTACGAGTCTAACACCAAACATGGGACTCGCATTAAAATAGGCCAGAGTTGAGCGTTTCCATCATCAAATCTCCGACCTGTTGAGAATTTCCAGTTATGGAATTGCGAGACTCGAAAACAAAATGTGCGACCAATGCAACAGCCTTCTGTACTACTATTATCCTAAAAAAACATTAATAACCAATTCCGAGTTCCATGTAGAATCCACAAAAAAATGAAAAATACGTGCGACTCCCCAATTTCAAACGAATGTAGGAATACTGAACTCTTGTTCCCTTCGGGTTCAGTACGTTGAAGAGAACGACTTCACGAAACTTACACCTATCCGAACCGACGTCACGGACGAACAAACAAACAGCTGGTTTCCAAGGGATGACTAATCAACGTTGCAGGGAGTGGCATTCCGACGATTCAGTCCGATAAAAATTATGGGAACTGAAAATAACATCGACGCGAGGATTCTTATTCCGCCACACCCTCATTCTCAGTGTAAGGGTTAAATGAGAAACGCCTCTTCAACATCCCTGAGCAGAAATACGCGGAATCAACGAACGGCTCATCTTAATTTTACCTTTTCACGTTTTAGTGCCTTCATCCCGAAAACGAGCGAAGGCATGACACGAAGTTTTAGTCAGCTCGTTTTCATTTCATTTCTTCTGCTCATTTGATTTACGAAAGCAAGCAAATACTGTACTTAGAAAATGTGTACCTTTTCTACGCGAGAAATGAAGAAGTTCAAGGAATACCTACAGACCTATGTCTTCAAATGCACTTCCTCGAGTACCGAAACTAATAATCTACAAGAACGCTGGTCACCATGGCCCCATACAATATTTCCGCTGACGCAGAAACGAAAGAAATAGTACTTACGATTTCGACGATTTTCAGGAAGCCGTTGGGACGGCAAATGACTCCGAAATTACAACCCATCGTGATATATTTCAGCCACAAGTAACCTCCCGCCACTGTATCAGTTCACGCGTCAAATGGTTCGTCTTGCAAATGAGTGAGCCTATAGAAACAAATTAAAACACGATGTTCAGCAGAGTCCGAGGTGAATAGTAGAGCGTTGCCTGAATATCTCGAAACCAGAGTATCACTTTTTTTTTTTTTTACTTCTACGACGCCAGCACCAGGCACGAACGCTGGGTACAATGTGAAGCGCGCCGAGAGTTTCGACACTGCTTATAAACACTGCTGGTGGCGGGGCTCTGCGGAAGTCTTACGACCCCTTTTTTTCTTACTGGCTTAACTTGAACTAAGCATGCGAAGATTCAGGGTTGCGCCGGTGTACTCCGCTCCCACTTTTCCGTTCCACGAGGCAGCATCTTGGACTGCTGGCGAATTCCCGGAATAGTTGATGACTGTCCTTGGAAGAAGCGATTGGCGATGACTCGCCCATCAGTGAATTGGTCGCAGGAGTTCCGTTCTTCCTGGAACAGCTTCTTTTCAACTGTGTCGAGAAATATGGATGGTTCTCGACCCTTCTTGTGCAAGTAATCTGCCTCATGAACCGTCTGCATCGATCGATGGAAGGTTCAAAAGACGGTGGGAACGCATTCGACTGAGCGAAAGATGCGACATCGATGAAAAGGAAGAAAGTATAGATTGCAAAATTGATTTTGCCTTACCTAGGTGTCACTCGCAAAAACCTGAAAGAAGCTCTACCTCCTCCGTTCCGACAAACCTTCATTGCAATTTTATCTAAGGTTACGATTTAATTTTCTAAAGAAGTTGCAAAATATTTGAAGCAGAAGAAAAATGTCTGCCCCGTATTTCCAATTTTGACAAGCTTTGCTTTATTTCAGCATGCAATGCATATACATCTGCAAGGTAAAAGACAATAAACCACCGAGACGGTCCCGGCGGAAGCGACAGAAATAATTGTGGGACGATAAATTAAGCATTGTAGACGGGAGAAATATTCGAACAAGAAAGAAACTATTACACGGAATCCAACATGCACAATGAAACCAATTTCTGAACATCGAACTCTTCCAGTGTAGTAACGCAAGGGTTACGGTATCAAATACAAGCGAACAAAATGATGGATCGTTCGTGACCAGCTTTGGCATCGTGCCTCACTCCGGGTCCACGATTGCCATCAACATCTTCCTGTAATCTCCTTTGGTGTCGTTTTTGATCATATCTCCGAGAGAAACGCCGTACATTTGCTGGAACCGCTGCTTGATTTCAGCCAAATCGAGCTAAGAAATGTTCAAAATCGCCATATTTAAGAATTTGAACGACTGAAGCGTTGCAGCGCGCCGATGAGATTTCAAAATACAGTAATTCAAAATCCAGACAAAGATGACATCAGGTTTACTGAAAAATGGAAAAAATAATGATCTTGTGTTACATTACTTACTTCTGATCGAGAAACAACGACACGAATCAGAGTGCCATCATCTGTGCCTGCTCCCTTCATGCTGGTGTAAAGCCTCGAAGCGAAATATGTAGGTGGATCTTGAACCCTTTGCACTGAAATAAAGGAAATAAATCTCCGGTGATTGCAGCGGAAAAAATTTGATCAAGCTAGATCTCATAAAACGCTCACGCACATAGGAAATGCGGATTCGAATGTTATTTTAAATGTATTGCGTGCATTTATATTTTGAGTGCATTTACTAAAGCAGACTTTCGATGATTGTAAATGGGATGACATGCAGTACAGTGATTTTGATATTTAAAAAAAGAGCTCCTAACGTATCAATGCCACGTGCGGATATCATCAAATTTAACGAAAACCGTTGGAGGAATTCTCGTCAAAAATATTCTGCAGTCATATAAATTTACCAAGTTGAACATTTTATCGCTCTTGAATAAACGAATAATACAGTACCTTGGAATTACGAATTTCTATTCTGAATACTCTTCGGATAATTGAAGAAGCTTTTTCCACAAGTGCGATCTGAAGCATCAATTCTTCGTGCATTGAAATTGCCGTTTTACTGAACAGCCATAAAAAGAAAGCTGGCGGAGCATTTTTGCTTCGTTGCACTTTTTTGGTTAGCTTCATATGTGAATGACGTCCTGTACACCTATTTTTCGTGTGCTTGAAAAAAAAAAACGTGGAATGTTTCTAAAACAGAAAATTTTTTATCGAAGCATCACTCATTCGATTTTTCTTGGAATGTTCTTCAACCTCCCCGGGTACATTTCGAAGTCTGAGAAAACATTTCTGCGAAATGTCTTCCCGGAAGTTGAGCTGATTCACAGTCTGGACACTATTCTTACCAATCGCAAGCATTCCGTCTCGGAAAGCTCCAGATAATTCCTTCTTTATGGCTTCCTCAATCGTATGCTGGGCGAAGCGGTGATACGCAGAGAAGATCTCTCGGAGCTGGTTGTACGACCGCACGTTGAGAACGGTGATGAATGTGGATTCGTCAGTACCGAAGTTCTTCCCAACGCCAGCTTGGTACAGCGCCTGAAAGAACGAAAACCCGGGTTTAAGAGCGTGTCGGATTTTGGCAACATGAGGCAAGCGCTTCAGCACCTGAGCGTCGTGTTGGGCTTGCGCAAAATCCACCTGCGGATTTTCATCTCGAGCACCAGCTACCGTGGATCTCATCAGGTATTCGAAGTCCCCGCTGAGTTCTTTCTTGAGCTCATGGTCCAAATCCTTGCCGAACACTAAAAGTGGAGAAAAACAAAGAAGTACGGTAAGTCAAAGCATTTCAAATCGAACTGAGAGGGACCCAATAATCGACTCAATGCTTTTATGAGTTAGGAGAACTAGGCATTTTTGTGCGATAAAAAAATGAGGAAAAATTAAAGGAGGATAAAATTAGCATCTTTTGGGCTTTTAGAATGTCAAGTTGACAGGAGGCTAAAATTGGAGGCAATAGTTAAATTTTTTCAATTAGGTATTCACTTTTTCCTGAAAAGCATCGTTACATTTTTAATGCTTTTATCCTTCCTGAGTCCCGAAAATAACAAATCAAAGGCCTCTGAAATTAAAGTTTAGATAGGTTTGATCAAAGCAAGGCATTCTTCAGATGCCTTTAAATTGATGAGAATGTTCATCACGATCATTCCAAGTTCAAGAAAACATCCATAATTTAAAAAAATAAACCTCTTGGTTAGCTCAGATACTCAAGGTGTCACTATGTTTGCATACCATCTAACAAAAAAATTATTGTCATGCATAAGTATGATGTGATTCAGTATCAACGAAATCGATTCAAACTAATCAATTAACCTACGAAAAGGAAAATGAATAACGAATTTACTTCGAGAGGAAATAAGAAGTACAGTATTTTACTTTACGAACGCTTCCGTCATGCTCATGAGAAAATATGTACATTCCTAAGTAAAGTAACAATATAATGAGTTTTTGTTGTTGGCGGGAATGAAACAGCTTAGTCAAGTACATTATATTCTATTGTCGGTTTTCTCCAGGAAGAATATCGTAGAAGCTCATAGCTCGATGATCTGGGCAAATTACCGTGTTGACGTTCTTTTTACGGATAATCACGTGTCAGATAATCTATTACAGAAATATCACTCCAGGAGTCAACTGAGTCAAGGATTAAAAAGCTATATATTCTACGATGATCCGACGTAAAACGGCAAGAATGGTATACAAGAGAGGGAGAGGCCATTATTTAAATTTTAGATGAATTTTCTTTTAAAACAACGCGAATAGCTCTGAGGGAAATAGAGGGCCTAAAATTCAAATTTAGGTGTAGAGAAAAAGTAGACATTGTACAGTATCTTAGTTTCCAAAAAATTGCCTCGAACTTCTGAGATGACTGATCGACTCATGAATAATCAAGATTCTGCTTCATGATCTAATTTCCGGTGACAGTTGAGAAATTTCGGAAGACAAAGACTCTCCAGGGCCGGATTATATGCTTTCAAAACAATATGCGTATGAGATTACATCCGACGCGGAACGCGCACAGCTGATTAAAGTATCTTCGATTTCAGTGGCGAAAAAAAACGATTAAAATACTTTTATAAAACTCCGCAGCGATAAAAACGCTCCGATAAGGCATGTGAATTGATAACTGAAAACTCACTTGCGCGGAAGGCTTGTTTCAGCAGCATGATTTCTTGGTTCGGTCGGCCGCACAGAATTTCGATCAGCGCATATTCATTGGTTCCAAGGCCCTGAGAAATGAACAAGCAATTAAACTTGACGCGCAGCCGTCGAATTTCGCAAGAGCTCACCTTCATCGCTCGGTTGAGCCAAGAGACCAAGTACTCCAACGGTGGTTCCATCAGTGCCAGAACGACGCTCTCGAAATTCCCCCCAAGCTCACTCTTCAATTCGTCAACGAGATCCTGCAGGTCGATCAAAATGGACATATGATGAACGATTCGGCTCCAACGATTTTTCGATTCAGTCGTACCTTTCCGAACATGGCTTTAAACTTGTGCTTCAGCTCTTGGCGCTGACGATTGTCGACGTGCGACAGAATGTCGATAATCGCTTTCTCATCCGTTCCGAGGCCCTTCATCGCCTTGCGAAGTCGATTGCAAAGACCTTCGGCGTCAAAGTTTCTCGCAGGAGTGATTGTTCCCTGAAAATCCGAAGTAAATGAGTTTATTCCAACACTAGAAAGTTCACACATCTTCTATAACTGTATTCGAAAGAGTTCTCTTCTGAACTTCCGAAATTTCCAAGGCGGAACAAGACATCCATGTGTTTCTGGCAACATATAGTTGAAGCCCCATCCAAGATACTGCATCATGAAGATATATTTTTAAGAAGGTCGATGCTGGACAAAAAGCTCGGTTTGGAATCAACATGTATCGCTTATATAAGATTCGTTCATGTTCAAAAATTGGAAAATTACGGTTCTCCATCATCCGTGGAGAACTGCACACATTGTACGTCATTGAAACGCATGCATTTGAATTTCAATATCACGGATAATTTAGGGATCAGGAATACTGTAAATCTCATTTAAGCATAAGGGTTGACTTTAATTCGTGCGGTTTAGTGATGAAAGAAACGTCCACCTAGAATATAGGCTGCAAAGAATACACATGAGGTTTCTGTATAGTGGTTCGATTTGGATTAAAAAATACTAGTTCATAGTTTCATGAACTAATTTTATAAACCATATCTTCCTATTCATATTTTATTTTCATATCCGGTTTTCTTTCCACATAGATTGGACGCAAGAAAAACTTTTACGTGTAAAAATAAACGCAGCTCATTTTTTTTATGTCAACACTACAAGATTTTTTGTTCCATTATGAAGTAAACTATTTTTTGAGATACAGCAATGTACAGTAGTCACGATTCATGTTGCCAATATCAAAAAGCTGAGATCAGTGCTCAAGTGAAAATAGCCCAACAATAAATCTAGGGTCATAATTGAAGCTGAAATAAAATGTGACAACTGATTCGTCAAAATGCGAACAACTGCAACCGAAACCCGTAGAGTAATTCAAGAACAATTATGGAAGCGGTGAACGAATTTGGTTGGCAGTACAGTGCCAAAAAAAAATCAATACGTGGTTCTTTGGACTTGCAGCGGGATATTTTCTGGAGAAGGGATAATAACAGCTGTCGCTACGAAGAGCGTAAAAACAGGCCCAAGAAGGGCATTTTACTTCACGCATAGACGCGTTCAGTCCTGATCAAACAACAAAAATACCTCTCCCCATTGCATGTTTACTGGATACAGAACCGTTCCAGTCGACGGTCGCAGACAGAACAAATATACTCGACGAAGCCAGCGAGCTCTGTACAATGCTTCAATCTGAATCATTGGCGAATAAGTGAGGAAAACTTCAGATATACAGTACTTTAATGTACAGAACTACATTCAATCGACTACAGGCCGTAATGACGTCCCACTCAAGTGATGAAAAAAAAACAACCTCGATGACTCAAATTCTTCACATATGCATGTTCAGGTCGCACTGACATCGGGAGTGTGGTCTAAAATAAATTTTTCATTTCCGATTCATACCTAATCGGATCAAGAATGTAACTAGAAAATTCTTCAATCTTAGAATGGTAAAAACAAACACACATCGAGCGTTGTTCAGCTAGAAACCTCCCGAGTCCTCCAGATTTATTCAAAAGGAATAACATCTTTATGCAGAGTGGGGGAACCTGGTTTGCAACGCTATGATAAAATAAATCCAATTCCTGCTTACCGGCATTATTTTACTCTCGGAGATAGCGAACATTTTCTCACGCCCTCGACAGTTTGTTTTCATGAAATTGCTGCATAACATGTGTGGCTTATACTGTACTGCCATGCGGCCTACAATGTGGCCTACAGACGCATTGATCCGTTTATCTCAGCTATTGGCTGGTGCTTGTACGCATGAGGAGATAAGGTCAAACAAAAGCACACGGATAAAACGGATAAACGGGACAATGCACAATGCAGGTGAGGTATTCAAAGACGGAAGCAAGGAAGTCAAGGGCTGGCGCCAATACTTTTATCCGAAGATCTGTGCGAGAAACAAAGATCAAAGAAACTTCGACATCAAAAGTGAAAAGACTACTGCTGGAGGTAAGCATTGTAGATGCACCGAAGAAGTTTCCGGACTCCTGTGCCAGAAGTGATTCAAATAGGACAGGGCTTTGCAACCGGTTGCGCATGACATTTTCTTGAGGTAGATTCAGCCGTCTTCCATCAGAATCGTATCAATACGAGATCAACACAACAAGTGAATGACGAATATTCACTCGAGATTAGGACGAAGATAAGGGCACGAAGTTTTGAAAAGAAAAATGACTAATCATGAGACGCACAAAACACGAAAGCGGAAATCTTGAAAATGAAGTATTTTCCCTGAGCCGATTTCAGGATATGCCCACCAAATTATGCATCCTTGATTACGATTATAATTACAGTAATTTACATTACATACCCACATTCCCGCGCCTTGACATTGATAAATTCCAGAGAAAAGGCAGAGAAATGAGATAGCACAGTACTGTACAGTATAGTGCACTTACCCTCGGATAAGCAGCCATGGCGAGTTTCACAGAAGGATTTCAGCAACACACCGAATCACTACTGAATTGACGCTTTTGTCTTCCGACACCTGCAACACGTCAAGCGGCGGACTTCTTCAGTCAAGTGCACATCCTTCAAGCGACACCACGTCTCCTCGCGGGAAATCACACGGAAAGCGTTCGAAAATTCCGCTCTGCCGTGAAGGGAAAGGATTCGCGCTTTCCTGCTCCATCAGTGACGTCGTGGCACATCCGCGCAAATAATCCACCGCACTTGCGAAATCCACGTTTGCACCCGGCGATCAAGGCGCGGAATGACGCCATTTGAACCACGCTGGGGAACTCACTTTCGCCCGACGAATGACTGATTCCCCACTGCTGACTCGCGGAATGGATTCAGGACGGATCGCACTAAACCGAAGCTATATGGTCGACCATCATGTGAACGTCACGCGGCTTATTCAGACACCACGGGAGATCGCGGGTCGCTGAGATGCGTGGAACTGAGTCAGGGGATCGATGGTCCGGGACTACGCGACGAAACTGGCTGAGCTCAGCTGAACACTGCTTCTCACAACCGGCCGACGATAAGCGTATACGCGCACTCTGGGCAACGGTGTGGGCGAGAGAGTCCTCCTCGTACCAGAGCTCGAGGACAGGAATTCCGGTGTACCACTGACTGACTTCACCTCCCGCTCCGAGCGCATGGTTGCGTAAACGTGACCCGCGGGACGTGCACGACTTCCGTCATTTCCCCACACGTGGTTCACTAGCGGAAGCTTTCTGTCAGTGGTACGTTTTGTGGCCACCTAGCGGCTGGTACGCGAAATTTTCCATCATACGACTACGCTTTCCAAGTGCAGTAGTCTGGACCAGATGAATGCTGATTCCGTTCATTGGAAACAGATAAGTAGAGGCGCGGAAGCACAAATTCAAAACATGGGATGAAGACTGGAAAATATTTGGTTTAAATATGAAGCGAGAGTGGATTTTATGCCCATATACATCTAATGTAGGGTTTCGGTTCAATAAGTACAAATAAAACTCAGAAAACATGTAAGATCCTGCACATTTGGTTCACTAACTTGGTGATGCCCCTAGGATATCGAGCATGAACAGAGGCGTTTTTGGAAAGTGGTACAATAATGCACAACATGGTTGGAAAGCTCTTACTTACAGTTTCTCTAATATTTTACTGCTGAAAGGCAGTGGAAATAAACAATTATTTCACACACCAATTGAATGCTGGATATATATATATTATATATATATCAAGTTGGCCCTTGATCAGAGTTTGACGAGCATGTCAACTAATGGAGCTTCATTTACCATAAAACAACATTGCTTGGAACATACACATGTTTTACTTGTGCATGATGTGTGCCTTGGTTTTCAATCCGACTTATGGAAGTTGCTTCTTGCATGTGAGTTGCACAATAAAGGAAGATTATGTTCAGTAAGAACATGATTAACCCATGATTTGGAAGCCTCAAATTTCGCGAAAATATGCGAAAAGTTGATCCTATATATTTTCTACGGCAGTTGTGAATTCCCTGGGATTGATAGGCCTCGTCCACGGAGTTCAGATTGGAATCCAAACAACCTCTGGCAAGAATCGTACAGAGGCAGTGCAGGGGAATTGAAACAATTTCTCTAGAAGTTTAGATCTAGAAAGTCTAGAGCAGTGATTTCAACAGATTGCAATAAAAGAGACACTTCCTAGGTGAAAACAGGATTACCACGAAAACAAAATAAAAATGCAGTGTTGAATATGATTCTCAGGTCCACAGCTCCAGTCGAAGGAGGAAGTGATTGAGGGAAGCCAGTTGCATTTTTTTAAACTTGAACATTTGAGCTTACTTAAATAGAGGCAGGGACTTTATTACGTACTTTCGCGACAAATTTTGAAGACTTCCTGCAGATGAAAATCTATTATAGAATATTTAAAGCGAAGAAGTATTGAAAGGCCCAACTTATTTGATACTTGGACATGTGGGACACCTCAGTAGGTTGTATGTGAGCAGTGACAGCTGCAAGCCAGAACAAAATGAATTCTTGTCCTTAAAAAAAATAATTTAGCTGAACTCCTGGTCCAAAGCACCAGGTGAATAATGTGAGTATCTCAATGAAAGTACTAGGCATTAACCTGACGTAACCAGAGGCATCCCAATCAGAAAAATAGGCAAAATCTCGCTTCGATCGCGCATGAAAAATGCGTGAAATTTGAATTTTTTGTGCGAACCTGAACAATATACGGTTGAAAAAAAGAATAATACTTGACACCCTTTTGTTATAAGTTATACACCCTCAGAGCATTTTTGTAGTCGAGTTGCTAAGGTAAAAATGTCAAGCTGAATTTCCCTGTTCAATGATGACTCGCGACGCAGGGCGCAGCCGATTTTATCTTATATTACGGCATTTCGGGAATATCATCAGGTGACTATTAATAATTTCAGAAGTACGCAGAAGTACCGCGATGCTCTAATCATCACTCCTGCATTCCATGGCATGAACTTCGCAGAAGCTGATTAAATTTTTCGTCTCCAAACGACGGTTCATCCCACAGTTTCTGAAATGAGGTTATAGTAATAATAAATATCTCTCCATCCGCACGAATGGCGTAAACTCGCGTAAAGCTTCATCGACATTAATCAGAGTGGGTATTAAATACTGTATATGCATTGATTACGCTTACGCGTTGGACTTGAATATGATAGGAAACAATTATGCGTCAAAGAATCCGCATAAAACGCTATGCACACTTTGAAAGCGGAATGCGAAACATTGATGTGATGGGGATCAGATCAGAGCGAAGTTTATATGTGTCGCATTCTAATTTACATCGCTTTCCGAAGTAAACAACAGTTCAACAATAGATTCAATACTGATCGGAAAAACTTATGTTTTGATAATCTTCATTAACAGATTCGCTATCATTTCTCAGAAGAATCGCATAATGTCCATGTCTATATTTCTTAGGTCTGGTGGAATGAATCATTGCTCACTGGCGAGCTTTACACGCTGTTTTTCGAAGTCGCTCAGGGGAAGCTCGCTTCCTCCCCGGAAAGCTCTCATGCAGCGCAAGATGGCGAAGCTAAAAATAAGTTCATATCTTCCTTCTTCCCTGACTCCCTTGCTCTTCTGGATTTGGTCCATTTATTCCGAAGCTGAGCGTCGAAAGGAGCGGATGTCCACATGGATTTCTTGAGAAGAACATGTACTCATCTACGAGGATCCTGTTCACCGGAGGCGATGTGACGAACGAAATAGGATTTTCGCATCCGGCGGCGTAGATGAAGAATAATAGATCTGCGATGGTTGCTGAGATGAAAAATTAATGTATTCCTTGTAAATAAAAGTAACGCATCCGCTTTCGAAGCTGAGGGGTAAATTTTAGAAACATCTTCATCTCTGATTCGGGAAAATAGGATCAGTTAAATTTCAGCGCGACGAAAACCCAGGTTTCGTTCAGTTGCCTGACTTTTGATGCATAATCGTATGCATAACTTTCCTGTAATTTACTGCTCTGATGATAAAAAAATCCAATAGAGCATTGCAATGCAGGAAATTATATATTTTCATGGAATGCATTGCGATCGGAAACTTTCGGAAATCGACGAAGACGAAGAGAAGGTCAAGTTCAATTTCATGTATATACCGACAATAAACTGAAGTGAATCAAAAAATCCAAACAATTGTAATAAACATAAGGAGATACGGGTTAGACTCTCTCTCCACAAGGTTGTTCTCTCTACAACGATGTTCTCTCTACAACAATGTTCTCTCTGCAACGATGTTCTCTCTACAACGATGTTCTCTCTACAACAATTTTCTCTCTACAACAATGTTCTCTCTACAACGATGTTCTCTCTACAATGATGTTCTCTGTACAACGAATTGTTTTTCCAAAAGAGCCAAAATCCCATATTAAAGAGGTTCTCTGCATCGAAATTCTCTCCATAACGAAATTTTTCCTGGTCCCCTGAATTTCTTAGAGAGATGGAAAAAGTATGTATAACTTTACACCTGCATCAGTATCAGCTAAACACACCTGGAATTCCGAGTTCATTTGTTTTTTCCCCTCAAAAACTATGCCGCAAACTAAGTAAAATCTCATTTAATTTTTTGGTTACCACGAAAAAGGCTGTCGAGTGATTTCACTATATTTAATGTTGCTGAGATGAGTTTCTAAAGTTCAAATTTTCCCAATTGAAACTCTATGTTTAGTCTACAAACTCATCCATTCCGGCTTGAATTGATAAATTCGGTTAATTTGGGGAACTTTGTTTCGGTTTTTATTTTAATGATATCTATATACTGTAGTAATTCAATTAATGTGCTTCATTTTCCACGTGATGCTGGAATATGCGAAGCAATGCCCGCAATGGGCCCAGACGTTCCGCCTGATGCATCGAGCGACATCTAAGCGTCACAGTAAATATAATTATGCCGATGTTGGCTAATCATGCGCTGATGGTGATAGTGTGTCCCCTGTGTAAGTCCAATCTGTTCCGAGGGTCGCATTTATCCTACATCCCTCCGCAAGGCTCTGAATTCAAAAGATTCGCTTGACGCATGAGTAAGCATGGGACATATGGGGGCTTCTCTGGCTTGAATGAGGAAACTTCATACCGTAATTCCTGCGGGTTACATAGGGATAGTCTGTGTTCTTTGACGCTTATAACGCTAACTTGATGCTTTGTCTTCGAAAATAGATCGAATTCTCGGAAAATTTGAGTGATTGACGTTCCCAAATCTTTCACTTCACATCGCAGAACCGGAGAACAACATTAATGACATCGCATTTTTCTTTAATTTTTAATGCAAACGAATCTGGAACTTATTGTTCGTACGAAATATATTGCGTGTATATACTGTGTACAGTACTACAGTACGTGTATGTTAATTCTACGAGGAAAAAACTTTTGCGTAAGCATGAAAAACGGCGTAAACCGATTACAAATTGTTTCTTGAACTCAGGAAAACAAATGAAATGAAACCCAGAATGACGGGAACGCTTGATTCTACATTTAACACACATCCCGTAACACAAAGCGTATGCACATCAATCTGACGATCCAAGCGTCAAGTTTCCAAGGATGCTCGATCGTTTTCTGACACAAACATGGAGTCCGTGGATTGAACCGAAGTCGGCAGAAATTTGACATTTTCTCCACGGAACCCCGAGGCTGAGTAAGCGCTTCAATTGTTATCAAGAATGCGAACCACAGCCCGCTTATATTCCCCGTACAGTTCTCTTCCAACCTTCTCCTCCAAGATGGCATTGAACTTGTTCCTGTAGCGTCTCTTGACGTCGTCCAAATCGATCTGCGATTGCACTATCGTTGGTGACTCAAAAATTCGAAATGAACGCGCTTAACTCACTTCATTACGAGAAACCACGATCCTGGTAATCGTGGAATCATCCGTGATGAGACCTCGCAGGGCATCGTGCAGGCGTTCGGCGAAGTGCGACGCTTCGTCGCGAATCATGGCGACTGGTATAAAGAAATACAGATTGTGGTCAAGCAAAATGAGAGAAAGTTGGTATTTTTTGCTATGAGACCTCGCAGGGCATCGTGCAGGCGTTCGGCGAAGTGCGACGCTTTGTCGCGAATCATGGCGACTGGTATAAAGAAATACACATTGTGGTCAAGCAAAATGAGAGAAAGTTGGTATTTTTTGCTACTGTTTTCTCTATTGGATTCCACAAAAGTGGACAGAGACAGACGAGATTCTGGCTGAGTGATATACAGTAATACATATTACTGTACACTATATCATTTCATGATCATTCATTTGCGTGGGGGAAAAGTGCATCCATTGGAATGCAATATTTTTAGAAGCAGAAGGCCGTTCTAAGTTGTGAAAAATACTGTATCGCAGTATCTGAATAAAAAAGTTTTCCAGGCTAATCCTCTAAAAGCCACGTCAAACAGGGTTGGTTTTCTCTTGTAGACATTTTCTTCCTGATGAAGATATGAGAAGGTATACACTGTCTTAAAATGTCAACGGAACAAGAACTTGTCCATCTAACAGGGATTTAATGGCAAGCAATCCCATGAAAATTAAGACAAGAGTTGCTTCTTTGCGTGGTCATCGAGTAATTTTTGATCTTAAATAAAATTTCAGAAATCATCCTTTTAAAATATAATAAAGCCTTGCATATAATCGTAGCTCGACCCAACATATGCAATATATGAAAGCAAATATTTAATGTAATTCAGCGTTTTGGTTTTACAAGATCTCTGAGCATTGATGAGTTAGGAAAGGGGTTTTCGTTGAATGCCTTGAGACGCTATGTCTACATTTTAGAAAAAAATTTATATGAAAGCAAATATTTAATGTAATTCAGCGTTTTGGTTTTACAAGATCTCTGAGCATTGATGAGTTAGGGAAGGGGTTTTCGTTGAATGCCTTGAGACGCTATGTCTACATTTTAGAAAAAAATTTAAAAAAAAATTACCAGTGGTAAGCAGAAAGGCTTCGTACTGGCCTGAACACTCGCTCTTGATCGCATCTTCGATCGATTGATTTGTCAACCTCTGATAGTATTGGAAGAGCTCTTTCATGTGAGGAAACGACCGCCTCCTCAAGATTTCGATGAACCCGAATTCTTGCAAAGAGCTGAACCTTCCAACACCAACAGCATTCATAGCCTGTTGAAGAAGATATTCCTACAGCACGAGTTTGGCTGGATCTGATATTACGACCGCCTCCTCAAGATTTCGATGAACCCGAATTCTTGCAAAGAGCTGAATCTTCCAACACCAACAGCATTCATAGCCTGTTGAAGAAGATATTCCTACAGCACGAGTTTGGCTGGATCTGATATGAATTTACTATTCATTGTCAATTGAATCTGATTTAGGCAAGTACTGTATCTTATAAGCTGAAATTTTACAAAAATCAGCCTTGTTTTTTTGAGCACCCTCCGACGAGAAATGCGTTTGCTCAAGTATGAAAAAAGGAGCGAAAATTCCGAAGTGAACTAAAAATCGACCCCAAGTTACTGTGATTTTTCACGTCGTAATATTTTTGCTCGTATTGTAGTTCTGTTTCTGACGAAGATGAGAATGGAAGCTGTCTTCAAAGTTCGACTAAACGAACATTTCTATATAAGAAGGTTTCAATGATGAGAAAGCCATTTTCAATTATTTCAAGTTCTGCTTCTTTTCACCAATTCCTTTTTTTCATCGAATAATAGGTAATATTGCAATAACATTGGTATTTTAAAGATGCCAAACCCTTTGAAATATGTTTATAAAGATGCTTCGCATTTCTATTGCACGAAAACGAAGCTAATTGTTTCATTTTATTGATTGAATCTTTGGAAACAATATAAGTCAAGAATTTTTCAACAGGAAATTTGCCAGAAAATGGTTGGAAGAAGAGAGTTTCATTTTGAAGGAATCTTACTACCGAATCTCAGAAAGGCAACTTTACTTCACAAGTACGATTTGGTCAGCCATCACCAAGAAGTACTGTATTTGTTTCTCTTTTCCGGTGCATGGTACTTCCAGTTTCAACCTCACCGTGCATGCAATTCAGAAACTTTTACGAAAACAAAAGTTCAAGCTTTGCAGAGAATCGAACATTGACCAGAAAGGCAAAGAACGCAACGATGGCTCAAAGATTCAATGAAATGTTTAAAAATGTGGAACATGAGATTTCGTGCACATAATTGGATCGATTTTCACCACTGTGTTCGATAATATAACCTTTTGCGAAAAGAATACTGTGGTTTCAAAGCGAAGTAGCTGGGTGTCTGAAAGTGGAGGAATAATAAAGCACAAATGAGACTTACTCTCGCGTCCTGCAAGACTCTACCGCTGTCAACGTGAGCAGTCTCCTCGCGAATTCCAAAAGCGATCGAAAATACGAGGTTCTTCGCATCGCAAATCAGTGAATTTCGTAGATCTTCCTCCAAGTCAACGTGGTAAACTGAAGTACAAGGAGGGGAGGATGCCAAGTTCGACTTAACTACACGGCACTGACCGACAACTCACGCTGGCGATAATATGTCTTGAGGTTTTCCACAGCGGCGTTTTTCCGACAGCAGATGGTCTCGATAAGCTGACGAACGTCAACCCCGAATGGCTGAGAACCAGTGCAACAATACTCTTATAGTCACACTTTTTTTTTTTTTTGCTAACTGAGGGGTATGACTAACAAACGGTGTGGAAGTAAAAAAAAAATTACGAAAACTGTGGAAGGAGCGTGGATCACCCAAGTTTCACGCTCATACAGTCCATTATCAGCAACAGTCCAGCATGCAGCATGCAGTACATAATTCCTTTTTGTCCAAATAACCATCCACTTAGAGCAACGCATCAGAATTGTAATTGGAAAAGCATTACAAATTTGCTCTTTGGAGCAGGGGTGCCTGTTGTCCGTAGACCGAGGTAAATAAATATATGAGTTCAATAAAAATATATACTTCAAATATATTCAACTCACAAATATTTGTACAATCAGACAAACATAAAAATAGAGAGCTTTAAGAGAGTCTTGCTAAAATGTTCCACAAGTCTCTCTGAGAAATAACCGTGAATGACTCTAGATCAATTCTGAGGAAATATGTGGGAAGTATAAGTATATTTATACCTTCCTGGAAACATAAAATATGGAGGTGAAATATTCTCCAAGATTGAGGAACTGCAGGTTCCCTGAACACTCTTGATGAATACAAATAACCAGGTATCACTGGGCATATATTATAAATATAAATAACATATATACACTCGCGACTTCTGTGGAATAGGCTTCTTCTAAATTAGCAGTTTAGAAGAAGGCAGTGCAGGTTGTTTGTCACTGTTGACAAATAGCAAGTTGAAAAGGAGAAACGCGCAATAACAACCTTCACGCATTAATGCGGGCTGATGTGAGAGAGGGGGAACCAAAACAAAAGGGGAACAGCTGCAAGGAAACGAATAGCTTGTAGAGAAGGATCTCCATCCAAATAAGGAGAAAAGAAAATAATTGCAAATCAGTTTCTGGGTTACAAACTCATGCTAGGCAAAAATAAAAAGAGGTTCCATTGTTTTTCTTGGTAACAAATCAGGGCTTTGACAGAGGAAAGTTTGACAGGTGCCGACTCAGCGTCGACAAAATTGTTGTTATTGTGAAGCGTTTTGAAGTGCCCGATTCTCACAAGTGCAAGTGTTTTCAAAAAACAACAAAGAGAAAAAACCAATCTTTCTCAAGCTCTTCTTTTGCAACGGTTTCTCTGAGTCAAGCCTTCTTCAGGACAGAAAATTGAACCTGAGGTCTTCAGTGCCAATCAACAGTTGGAGCTGTTGACGCAAACCTTTTTGGTGAGCTGGTAACCTTACAAAATTTTTTTGTTTTTAAAGTCTTTTGGATTCGTTTTGATTTGCTGTTTCACAGGTTTCTGTGTAAAGTCTTTTGCAAGTGGTTGTAAAGAAATCTTTTGCGCAATTTCCTTATACAGTAAAATCTTGTTACAACAAATACCGTTACAACAAATTTTTCGATACAACAAACATTTTTTCAAGTCCCGGCAGAAAGCCTATAGACTGCATGTTAAAAAAATCTCGTTATAACAAACTTGGGAATTCCGTTATAACAAACTTTTTTGACCCAATTTTTTTGGTTTTTGTGGAAAAATTAGGAGAAATTACTTGAAATTTGTTTGTGTTATTCACCATTGAAGCCTGAATCAAAAGAGGCCTCAATAGAGGCCCAAATGTTTCAAAATCTCCATGGGATCCACCCAGGAGAGATAGTTTTTCCACCCTTCCNGAGGCCCAAATGTTTCAAAATCTCCATGGGATCCACCCAGGAGAGATAGTTTTTCCACCCTCCCATGAAACCACTCCCCTGGAACACAGCAAAAATTGCATGTAGAATTGTTTGTACCCTTGGAGGTTAATCCAAGCATTCTGTTTCCCATGAACTTACAGGAAGGACATTCAAATAAAAAAACTTTAATCCAGTAGAATAACTGCCCCAACAGGAATGACTTCCCTGGAATACATTTTTAAAAATTTACAGGATCAAACCATGAACCAAGAAGTCCACAGAATCCATCCAAACATCCAACCTAGGAGCAGTTCCTCAGTGTTTTCTGAAGAATAAAATTAAAGATGCACACCTAAAAGATTTAAAAATTTTCATGTCCCATTGTGAAAGAGGTTCCAGTACAACTTTGGACAGTGACTGCTCAACACAAATTTTGTGAAAACTAGAATTTTTTTTTTACTTTTTAATTCTGGATACTGTGGAATGCTAAGAATTGTATGGAAAGAATTGCTGGTAAAATTGAGGATAAAAACCTTGGTGACACAAATTAATTGCAATTTTAAATTGCTTGTGTTGCCCACTTCAGTGCATTTTTTCATTGTTTTTTTTTCCTTTGTCTCTATAACACAGCAATGCATGTCAGTTGTATGTACAGGGTTAAAAAAATCAGTCAAATTTCTCAAACAAAATGTTTGCCTTGCCTCTTTATTGTATAAAAATGTGTCAATTTTCTTCTGGAAAATGAACAATCATGAAAAGAAAAAATTCAAGCAAAAAGATGCATCATTTATAGCTTAGAGTCATGGTTTAACCCTGCAGTCATGGCAAAAATCTTTCCATATTGTTTTTCAAAATGATTTTTGGCAGTCCACAGAATGGGGAATTTAAAACTGCAAAAAAGAAAATGCCAACAATAAACTCTTGATAAGAAGCTAAGCATTTTTGCTGCAGTTGCTGGCAGCACAAAAAAGAAGGTGGCAAGTAGAGTTGGAATTATGCCTGCAACTTTGATAACAATTTTGAAAAATTGGTCAAAAATTAAAATGCGTGACTTCACCATGGGACCTCATTGCATTAAGCAAATGTGGACTGCTACTCATGAAAACCTGGACAAGGCTGTTTTTGAATGGTTTCAAGAATTGCCATCTAGCAAAATTCCTATAAATTGACCCTTAATTCAAGAGAATGCCAGGCAGTTGGCACTTTCTTTTGACCACAAATCATTTCTAGCTAGTGTTGGGTGGCTTAATTGTTTCTGTGATTGATTTT